>KN728422.1:8790-19246 GCA_000816745.1 Ancylostoma duodenale
TAGTTAATATTAATTGGCATCTTATGTACGTGTGTGTGCGTGTGTGTGTGCAAGAGAACCAGCCATTGTCGTCAAAAACTACCGACAACATCGCGTTCAGCGCATCGAGTTATGTACGAAAAGGTTGCAAATTTTGATTTTTACCTTGATTTACAGGTGTTTCGGTTCACTCTTGTCATGTTCAGACATGTTAACTTCTTATTATGAACTCAAGTTGTTTACACCACATTTGGAATGACCTGTGATTGCAAGAATGTATAAAAGGGGAGAGGTAGGCACGATGCCGTTAGAAAGATGAGGATGAGCAGAGCGGACGAAGGATAACAGGGATGGGGGTTGCGATGTGACATGGATGAGGCACGGATGAGGATCGCGCCAGCACGGATGTAATAGAAGATGATCAGAAATGGGCCGAGAGTGATGCGCCGGCGTCTATAAGTGGGAGAAACGGGGCGCACCGGCGTCGGAAAGTGGGGAGATACCTGTAGATGGATCCAACGGTCTGATAAGGGCGCGCCGGCGTCCGAAAATGGGGAAACACCTGGAAAAGGGTCCATCGGTCTGATGGGAGCGCGCTGGTGTCCGGAAATGGGGAAACAACCGGAAAAGGGTCCAAGGTCCAACCGTGTGATAGTGGTGCGCCGGCGCCCATAAGTGAGAGAAACGCCTGGAAACAGGTCCGATGGTGTGACAGGTGTGCACCGGCGTCGGAAATTGGGGAAATGTCCGTAGACGGGTCCAACGGTCTGATAGGGGCGCGCCAGTATTCGTAAGTGGGGAAACGCCTGGAGACAGGTCCGATGGTGTGACAAGTGTGCACCGGCGTCGGAAATTGGGGAAATGCCCGTAGACGGGTCCAACGGTCTGATAGGGGCGCGCCAGTGTTCGTAAGTGGGGAAACGCCTGGAGACAGGTCCGATGGTGTGACAAGTGTGCACCGGCGTAGGAAATTGGAGGAAATGTCCGTAGACGGGTCCAACGCTCTGATAGGGGTGCGCCAGTGTTCGTAAGTGGGGAAACGCCTGTTGATGGGTCCAAGGGTCTGATATGGGCGCGCCCGCGTCCATAATCGGGGAAACACCTGGACACTGGTCCAACAGTCTGATAAAGGCGCGTCGGCGCCCGAAAATGGGGAAGCGCCTGGAACAGGGCAAGATGGTGTGACAAGGGTGCGCAGAGAGAGAGGGAAGATGTCTTGAACGAGGTCCACACATGCGAGAGTGGTACGACGGTGTTTAGTAGAGAGGAACATATACACGAATGCGAGGCAAGCAAAGCGAGTCCAAAAGAAGCCTGAGAGTCCTGCGTCAGCCGGACGCCCTCCTTATTGGGGTCTTGAGTACATCCGCACGGACATATCGTCACACATCCAACGCTGTCCATCTCAATATTTCAACTACTTATTGCTGATGGGAGCGCACTCAAAATCAGCTGAGACGAATGTTCTGTGATCCTGCTTCACGAATACAGTTAGCAATGGTCACGTCCTGTTCTGGCGGCTTTGATATATGGCGATCCAAGAAGGCAGAACTCGCCAGACATTGGAGTTTTCCTGCATTTTCTCGTTGAAGCCTGCAAAGCAAAACTTAAGCTGGTGGGAGTTACTCTTAGTTTCTTTTTGATGTCCAGTGCTATTAAATCACATTTCACTTTCTCTCTACTATGGTCTTCTTCTGTAGAGAAACGAACTCACACACGAGACAATAGCAAATGTTCTCACTGCAAAAAGTCTTCCCTCTCTTCTGCTATCACGCCAATAACTCTTCTGATTCCCGAAGTTGGCAGATCTCGTGCGTGGAAATCAAACTCTTAGCTGTTCACAGTACCTGAAACAAGATATGGTTACGTTCTCGAATGTGAAACTTTCCTCACCACATTCGATAAATCCCTGCCCGTTCCAAGAAGAACAGAGACTTGAACAGACAGGGAGTGTCGGACATCAAAAAGTGCCTGAGAGTGAAATACACCAATTTGAGCAATTGATTCACTGGATTTAACGAGAAAGTGCGGCAATAACTCGATTTCTGGAGATTGCTTCCTCCATGGAGCGAAGCTACCGGAACAGGTTGTGGTCAGTGCTAACCGTATTTCTAAAGTAAGACCACAGAGCATTCTCGTCTGCGAATTTGGAATGTGCCGTCATCAGCAATGACCGACTGAGAATTTGTGACAACCAGTCTTGGATTCGTGATGCTCTATCGATGCGGATGTCCTGAGGTTCCCCTATAAGGAGCAGGAGTAAAAGGCTGCGTGGAATCAGTGTAGCACATGAAAGCTCATTAAGTTGTTAAAACTTCGGAACATTAGTTGCGTGACTAATAAACGTGCTCGAACCTGAAAGTGTGTCATGACCGCGAGCTGGGCAAAAGCACATAGACAAAGTTTTAAAAATCTAGCGTTGCCACCGTGATCTCGAAAATAGCGCACCAGAGTTATTTTAGGTGCTGATCACAATGGTACTAAAGAAAAATTCACGGCCTTCACAAAAGCTGGGAGTGGAAATTTTGTAAGGTGTCCTATAATTATGAAACGCATAGTACGTACATTGCACTGCTACGGTGTTTTGTTTGCTTGGCTTTGTGCTGTTCTTAACATGTGTGTATTATTCTAGACTGCTGCATGCTGTGTTCGTTACTGAACACCAGCATATGAGGAAATTTGTAGCATCAGGGAGTGCGTTAGACTAAAAGTTTCCTTCCTAATCGACTCCATTCAAACTACTTATGTAACAACTCAACTGCTTAGCATCGAATCCAAATCAATTAGATCTGTCTCTTTCAAGGTACAAGAAATGCGAAGCACTGTGCAGAAAATGCCAATTTTTCTGGGATGTTTTGCTGTTGCTTGGTGGGGTCTGATCCGAAAATGGTGCTGATGGTTGATATATGCTGTAACATAATCTGTATATATAAATGTCAAAGTTTGTATGTAAGTATGTGTGTGCGTGTGTTTGTGTGTATGTGTGTAATGAATAGAAATCGCGGAGGGTTAACCGATCCGGACCTAATTTCGCCCATGGACCCTTCAAGGGCCGGCGGAGGTTATAGGCTACTTTACACCCGGGATTATCGATTGATTTATCGATTATATCGATTTTATTGATTTTTCGTTATTTTTGCCCAGGGGTCGGTGTGGACACGTCTTCTAGGGTTCTTCAATACGCTGAACGCGAGTATGACAACCATTTTGCACCAAATATTGATTTATTGATTTTATCGATTTTTTCCATTTTCGTCGGGGATGGACAAGGACATGTCCACTGGGGTTTGTCAATACGCTGAACACGAATATCACAACCATTTTGCACGAAATATCGATCTATCGATTTTATAGATTTTTGGTTTTTCTGCCCAATGGAGCGTTGAAGACATGTCTCCTGGGGTTCCTCGATACGCTGAATATGAATATGACAACCACTTCGTATGAACACATCGATGCAATGTCACCGAAATAGCTTTGCTAACTTTTCGCCCACAATTGGATGGGAAAGGGTCACTCGGATCTCGCTAACGTGCTGATCACCAAAATTATGGAGATTTTAATGAATTCATCGGTGATAGTAATTGGCCTCAGCAATGTGATGTAGCCAAGGTGGTAGAACACCCGAGCGTAGCCGGGTACAGCAGCTAGTATAACATAATCTTTATATGTATAAGTGAAAGTTTGTGTGTGTGTGTGTCTGTGTGTTTGTATGTATGTTCCTTATAGAAATCGCGGAGGATGAACCGAATCGGACCAAATTTTGTACACAAGTTCATAGCGGGCCGGCGGAGGTCATAGACTACTTTGCACCTAAGACTATCGATTAGTTTATCGATTGTATCGATTTTATTGATTTTTCGTAATTTTCGTCCACGGGTCGGTGGGAACATCCCTACTGCGGTTCCCCAACATGCTGAACATGAATATGACAACCATTTTTAGCGAAAGTATCGACTTATCGATTTCATTGATTTTTCTTAATTTTTGTCCAGGGGTCGGTGGGAACATCTCTACTGGGGTTCTCCAACATGCTGAACATGATTATGACAACCATTTCAAGCGAAAATATTGACTTATTGATTGAATTGATTTTCCGTAATTTTTGTCCAGGGGTCGGTGGGGTCTTTTGGGGTTCTCCAGTACGCTGAACACAAATATGACAAGCGTTCCGCACGCAAGTGCCCGTTTATTGATTCATCGATTCTATTGACTTTTCGTGCCTTTTGGACAGAGGTCGGTGGAGGTGTACCTACTGCGATTCTTGGATACGTCAACCGCGAATATTAGAATCAAACTGCACGAGAACATTGCTTTACTATTTTTCGTTTTTGCACAAGGACGGGTAGGAACACGCTTGATGGGGTTCCCGAACACCCTGAACACAAATATGGTGAGCAATTTCCACGGAATTATTACCAAATAACCTTAATAACTTTTCGTGAATGGTATGGTGAAGAAGGACCTGTTATGCTTGTTAACACACTGATCACAAAAATAGTACCGCCGGGGGTAGTACAATACCCGAGCGAAGCCGGGCATGCCGTCTAGTTTTCTATAAGCTGCGTTATTGCGGACAGTATGATGACGGCTACACAATATATGACGCTGCCAACTAATTTGTCCGAGTAAAAATGCAAGTAGGGAATGAGTGGCCAAAGTCCGGACCGTTCGGGGTATATCACAGTGAAAATGAAATGGTGGCAGAACTCGAAGCGTTCGGATTTTGCCATTCCTTCTTTACTTTGTATTTATACTAGGACAAATTAGTTGGCAGCTTTCTGTTATTTGTTGTGTTAACTGCTACCGCTGTTTATGAGCATGACGAAATAGAGAATTACGATTTAAAACCCTGCATAATTCACCTGGGCGTTTTTCACTCCACCATCACACCACTCAATCTTAAATATGTGCTGAGACTCTACCTACTCAGGAAATCTAAAAACCGTGTTTTGTATCGGTATGCATGGGTTTTGCATAACCTTGAGAAAATCGTGGGTTTTTCGCGGGTTTTGCACGGGGATTTGCATTGGATTTGAAGACGCATGGGTTCTGAATGGGTATGCATGGGTTTTGCATCGATTTAAGCAATGCTGAAAATTATTGATTAAAAAAAAGCAGGTTTTGCACCGGATTAAACCGGGATTTGCATAGATGTGCATGGGTTTTGCATCGATTTGTGAAAAAAGCGGTCATTAAATTTTTCATTCATTATTTCTATTGTTTCTTCACAATCAGGAGTGCTTTATGTCTGATAAAAATTTACTCGTTGCGATTTCCATAATTGTGCCAAAAATTTGCAGGTTTCTTTGAAATATAAAATTATTGCATGTTAACATGGGGAACATTCACCAGCTTAATGTACGATGCACCTCAGTCGGACATCCAGCAGAAGTTGGCCCGATTCAAAAATGGACGGAGAGAGAAGTTATAAGTGCGCAATTTGGTGAAGTTGCAAGGTGTGCGACGTCATCGCTCGTGACAGAGTAATATTTTTGTTCTTGAGATAAGTGGGGAGCCACTCCCCGTACCCCCTCCCCCACGAGAAGAAAAGTCGGGGCCACACAAACCCATGCAAAACCCACGTTACCCCATGCAAAACCGATGCAGAACCCATGCAAAACCCGGTTCTCAAACAGTGTTCTGCATGGGATTTGCATGGGATCTGCATGAGTCTGCATGACTTATTCGTGGGGCTTGCATCTTTCAATCCGATGCAGAACACGGTTTTATCCCATGCAAAACACAGTTTCTAGATCTCCTGAGTACAAAGATGTCTTGCTATCTTTTCTAAACAACAAGGCGACACTTTCTGATTTAACAACTCAGCACTTGGTTCTAGACTGTGTTTACTAACGCACTTTGAGAATACGTTTCTCCCAAGTATATGTACTTCTGGAATCGTTAACTTCGTTACCGGCATGTATATTACTGGTGCCACAACTTTGCTTTTTTGATTTTGCATTCGCTGCGAGACAAATAGCTGTTTTGCCTTTAATTGAAGGAGAGGATAATGCGCCTAAACATGTTTCTTGTTCGAGTGCAACGATGTCTATGGATATTTTGCTGTCCTCCATTCTGTCACATATTGCCTCAGGTAAGGAGATTACACGTCTCTCTATATCGTGCTTGAATTTCACGCCTTGAAGGTTGCATTTTGGCCTCCGCCAAACGAGTATTTTTTCTACATCGACAATGGTCCGCCGAGAGTAAGAAAAGAGGTAGAAGGACACAAAGAAGCCATTGAAATAGCAGAGCGAAAAAAAAAGTTTGCTAAAGTTTATCGCGCTGATAAGTCAGTGTTACATGGTTTCAACTTCTTCCTTGATGATTAGTAAATGACATGTAATGTAAAGAAGTATTAGGTAGTCGCGAAAATAATTGCCATTTCGCGGTATGCAACAAGAAGCTTTCCGCTTCTGCCCAAATTAGGCTATTTCAACGGAACTTCAAAGATATTCTGGCATAGAACGTTTTCTCCTTTTTCGAATGGTTCTTGAATATCCTTACTAGCTCTTTCCTCCAATCTTTTATGGAGTCGCAAACAAGTGATGAACCGACATGTCTTTTGAGTGATGATGTTTAATGACTTCAAAGTCGATCATTTCTCGCCAAAGGTATGCGATGAACTTGCACTTGTTTTGGCTTGGGATCAACTTACCAATGAGCCGTGGGATACTAGTCTGCAAAATTTTCTTCTGGCTAGTTTCCTAAGACAACCACGGACGTGATCTCAGCTTTTTCCTTGACGATCTAGTGCTGGGGACAGTCATGGCACTCAAGCTGGATCTTATCATTCGGACATTGAGGTCAGGGATGGACACTTGCTATACTACACTTCCAAAAGTCCCACCCGTTGTGACTTCTTTTCTAACTTATTTTTCCCCCTCAAAAACGACCCATTTCTATGCCGTGTAACTGCTGCAGAGGGCTTTCTGTTCATGTACGATGAAAGGAGGCGGGATTATGTATGGGTAGAGACGTTCTCCACTTTCTCTGAGCTTTGGAGAATCAGTTCTCCATTCAAGGGAGGTCGTGTGTTTAGTGGTGCTGTGAAGGGAGATCTCCTCTAACCTAGTCTGGCTTTAACAACAAAGTCGTAGTACGGTAACTTACAGTTCATATCCAGAAATCTTCAGCAGGTCGGCAGTGTTGAACAAAAGTCGGTTTTCCCTTGCTCCAGGATGACGCCAAGCCTTACATTTCAAAGCGAAATTGAGCTAGTAATACACAAGGCTCTCACTCATTGTCCTTTTTTCTTGGATCTTTTCCTTAGTGTGTAGCCATTTTTCCGATCTCCAGATGCAATCCTGCGACAGCAGCAGATTGCTTATGTGGAGCGTGTTGAAATACCCTTCCAAAAGTTTGCAAATTCTTGTGATCTCTGATTTTGCTATGGAAGAACACGATTTTTACTATATTGAAAGAAGAATCTAGCGAATGGAGCGGTTGCCGAACTAATGAACAAAGTTGTGTTTGATCCAAGTTTTAACACATTGAACTGGACTTTTCATTCCGGCAATTAATTTCGTAACAACCTGATAGTACGTGAAAAAAGTTTTTTTCTCAGTAACCATTACCATAAATAGGAGGTTGCAATAATCAGCTTTCAAAATGGCTGTCTCAGGAAAACAGCAGAACAACTAGGTTGGCGAATTGGACACTCACATCCATGCGCAGATGACATCGATGATGTTGAAGGATTCGTTGTCAAAACTCAGAAGAAAAATGTTTGTTGGCTGTTTTTTTTTAGTTTATGAATATTGGGTTATGTCAGACTATTCGGTTTCTGAAACTTTGAAACATTAGACTTCAAATGGCTCTCTGGTGCGAAACCTTGAGGGTAGATGCCTAGAGACCGATTTCTCTATGAAGAAGTATTGAAACATTGAGCTGAGAATGTAAAATGATTATAGCAGAACGACCAAGAGCAAACATATTTCAAAAAGAATAATGACATCTCATAATGATGTTCCTAACGAAGAAAATCTCAAAAAGTTGTGTGAGAATAAATTCATACGATACGCAACCTACCGAACTTCCGCAGATGTACATGTAGGTGTTGGAGGTGGGATCCTCTCCGACATAAAGAGTAACAACGCAGTTTACCTGAACACCTTCATCAAGGTCACCGTCAACACAAGCCAGAGTAGAATCTGGGTAATTAACTTCGCTTGCTGCGTTCGCCTCCTCACATCGCCATCTTGAAAATTTCGACACCTCATAGTCATGCCGGAGTGAAGTCGTCTATCAGTCCGAACAATAGTCCTAATGCTTTTGCGAGAGCTAAAGGGCGCCTGCGCATCTACACTGAACTTTCTGCCCGCGGTGGACCCGCGGTACGAGGTCGATCCGCGGTGGATCCGCGGTTGCCCGCGATAAATCCGCACATGCCCGCGGTGGACCCGCGATAACTTTGCCATCCGCAGTGGACCCGCACATGGTGCACGGTGGACCCGCACATGCCCGCGGTGGACCCGCACATTGCCGCGGTGGACCCGCAATAACGCTGACTCATATACTCACTCATCAGCGCTGTGAGAACCACCCCATCCGTCGACACGCGTGGACGAATGGATAAGGCGCTGGACTTGGAAGCATCAGCTTAAGGGAGAAGGTAGGTTCAAATCCTGTGATGTGCAAACGCTTGCAAAGTGAAGTGGGAATATCGACGCAGACTTGCTCCTAGCTTTTTTCGTCGGACACCCCAACATAGATTCATTTTTTGACCAAAATATTAAATGCAACAAACGTGCAGAAAGAGTTTGCTAAAGCTGGCATCAATAAAATTATTAATAATGCCCACGAGTAGTGAAATTCAGAAGATTCAATGCGAAATGACCATGCAATATATAGTCCAAAAGTCTCATTGCACTGCTTATACTGGTCTCTTAAAAATGCCGTGTCCGCGGTGGACCCGCACATGCCCGCGGTTGCGCCGCAGTACATCCGCGGTGGACCCGCACATGCCCGCGGTGGCGAACCGACGCTCCACCGCGGGCAGAAAGTTCAGAGTATAGGCATCAGCATTCGCATGGTATGGTTAGATGTGTTTCAACGTATCAGTGAGATGAATTGTTTCTTGGTTTATTGAATGAATTATATTTTGAGTCGCGTTCCTTTTAGGTTACTCTCCCACTGCAAGGCAATTTATATTAGTATGAACCTCGCATTATAACCAGCAAACGAAACATAAGTAACTTGAGTGGAAACGCTGCAAAGTAGCCGCGAGGACTCATACGCGTGATTCCGACTTGCATCTGAACCGTGCCAGAGATACGACTTGACCCCTCCTTCATCTTATATGTAGATGCACGCGGGTCAACCGCAAGCATCTAATACAAATTACTCTTATTCGTAATGGAATGTGAAGTGCTGATGCCTAAGTACGTAACGCTTACTATTAGGTTGTCCCACAAATAATGGCCGTTTTGGAGGGGCACATTCTAAGATGCGTAACTCAGCTCAAACTTGAGATTTCTATTTACAATAAAAATATTATAATCAGCATTTCCTGCAGATTTTTGGCGGTACAGTGAAACTTATGTTAAGAAGAAAGCTGAAATCACAAGAGTCAATAAAGTGCGAAAGGTCAATTTTCAGTACACATTGCTTCACATAAATTTTCTCAATGAAAATTGGATTCACTGCAAGTTCAAAGGGATATTCTATGAGGCAAAGGTCTGACCAACACATCGTTACAAGGGGAGATCCAACGCCTCACTCAGTGAGATTTTTCTTGGTAGGAAGTGAACCTGTATGGATTTACCCGTCCCAGAAGTGGACATGCACTCCCTTGGTTCACCAAAACTGAGGCATTTTCAACCTAATCTCGAAGCCGAAACCCCAAATGGTAACAGGCGAGTGTTCTAGTAAATTATGCTCTTGACCTGGTCTAGCTACTATCGAAGCCCTCGAAGAGTATTTCATCCGTCAGAAAAAGTAATCTTTTTTGTGGGATCTCATGGTTTGTTGGATATATCCAGATCCCCCTCAGCGATAGAAACAAAACAAAACTTCATTTTATTAAGCAATGCCCACTCATCACTGAAAGATGCCCACTTTTTCGGGAAATTCCGTAACAGTGTTTATTAGAGGGATTAAAGTAAATGGTGCCGCAAGTCAAGCACTGACCGGCAATGCTTTTGTTCAAAATCTACTTTGCCCATTTTTTTGTGGAGTTTAGTGGTCCGAAAGGCAGATCGACCGGTGATTTAGTTGCGCCCAACCTTGATCACCTTGATCACCTTGACTCCCGTTGATCTTCGGATGTACCGAGCGAGCGCCAGCAATCCTTCCATTTGTCCCTCTCGCGAGCCAGAGTTGTCCAGTGGATTCTGTCCGTTCGAGGGACACGGAGAGCATTATATCTTCCCTTGAAGGACTTCGTAAAGAAGTCTGACCATCGTGTCAGTGGTCTTCCTGTCGTGCGCTTAACATCCCGCGGAGTCCAGTCGCTGACGGCTCTTGTCCAACG
>KN728423.1:0-11467 GCA_000816745.1 Ancylostoma duodenale
AATAAGCCACTCATTGCAACTTACGAGCAACAAGCAGTCGATAGACAATATATGGATTATATATGGACACCCATATACTACAAGTTATGAATTAACCCATTGATGACCGAGCGGTTCACCGGTGATCCACGTTTTTTTGCGTGGTTCAGGTTGAGAAATTATCAAGACTGAATGATCTTAATGGTTTTCTAAGATGGTAATGTAATAATACCACCTAGTCAGTATGATTATAACAATCTATATTGGATTTCTTACAAAAATTCCGGAGCAGGAAAAGAAGCCGGAACTCGAGGATCAATGGGTTAAGATTCAAGCCATGTAAACTGTGGGCGCTGCCAAAATTCGAAAGTTCCCTGGGACTAGTCTACAGTCCATTCATCTGGAGTCATGTACCAATAACACTCACCGGCCGACGCACATCCGGGATGGTGACCCACATTGGGATGAGCACAGGGGCAAGGCACAGGTACGTGACTTGTTTTGTGAACTTGTCCGGCCACTCCATGTTCAGCGGCTGCTCTTCTTCCTCTTCGAGCAGAGACTTCTGGAAAGTCGTCTTCGTCTAAGAGGTTCCACACTCAGAAGCGAGACACTTACAATTTCCTCAATTTGAGACGATCGGCGCTCCTGGCGAATTGGTATGGTGAGCTCTGCTTTCTGGAAGAGAACAATGAACCCATAGATACACTTCGCTACCCTTTCACGATAAAATTCTTTCCAAAGAGTTTTTGTTTGGTTGGAGACAACTCTTTGAGACGTCCTTGATACTGCAGGATGCTTATCTCCAAAGACCTTCACCTTTTGCTGAAATCCTCAACAAGACCCCTCAGTTCCATGGCTTGACACATTGAAATGCACATAAATCATTTACAGTCGTGCACTGCTTAGTCCACGAGACGAAATCTGCAGCTTATTCCGATAAAGTGACTCAAAATTTCATGCCATGGTATGGGTACTTAAAGGTCGTTCAAGTGGTTACCAGGTGCGAGAAAAGGACGTCTGTCTTCGAAAGAAAAATTGCGAGGAAGTGCAACCAGCATTGTTTCTCTTTTTCTGCTTCAATATCTGAGAAGAAAAATGTCCGAATATTGTCCATGGCGTAATTAGTGTACATTGGACCTAAAGAAAATTTTGTTGCTTTAACTAACAGTTTAGGAAACAGTTTGAGCATCCAGCATCAAATATTTTTGTCTTGGAATATCGAGCATTGCGAATAAATGGAAAATCCGAATGTCCCAACATTAGGGACAAACGCAGCGCTGTATGAGAGAAAGAAAGAGCTTTAGGACTTTCTCATTCTCGAATATCTGGATGTCTGAATTGTTTTCTGAATTGTTAATTAAAGTAACAAAATCATTCGTTCTTTTCTGCCTAATGTATAGAAAGGGTAAATTTTGGTGCCTTAACACGTTAACTGTGTAAAGTCTCAGTAACCCATCCGGGCTCTGGTGAATTTACCCAGGCATGACGCATCTAACTCTCATGTTAAAAGAGTGAACAACCCATGGCCTCACCGGCTGTGGTATCGTTGGCGGGGGTGACAGCGAACGCCTCGATGACTCTTCGTCCTCACTTCCTCCTGGAAAAAAGTTCGTATCGTTGGAATTTATGAGTGGTCCTTGGTCACTAAATGTATTTCACGAGTTTGACTTAAAAAGTATGCTTCGTAATGGAACGTTATTAGGAACTTTCGTAATGTTCTGAACCGAATATTCGAATCAAATTGCTCGTTCATCATATGCATTCTTTCAGTTTTTAAGAAAGCAGTTTATTTAAGTAATTCATTCGTTAAAGTCAAGAAGAATGTCCAGCATTTGAATAATCTGTCCACAAACTTTGGGAAGAACCGCAGCAGAAAGAGATTTCGATCATGTAGTTAAGAAGCAAAAGATACAGAGATAAAAAGACGCAGAAGGACCACAACAGAAAGCCGAAAGGACCACAGTAATATGATTCCTAGTTTTTTTTTGTCATTCCGGAAGTTTGTCTGAGTTGTTTCTCCGTACATTCGAAGAAGTGTGTTGTTTGAATTTTCGAAGTTTCTCGAATTTCGAATTTGAAAAGATGAATATCTTAGAAATAATGAAATACTCTCAAGTGTGAAAAGAATTAACATTAAATGAATGAACAAATTAAAAAAATGAACAGAAAACAAATATAGTTGCATCAGGAAAAAAATCTCACCTTCGGGAACCTCATCTAGTGTTTGATGCATGAGTTGCATGATTCCTGTTCGAAACATCGTTCCCGAGTGAAGTATAGGGATGGACTGTCGTCGACCAATTGATGACCTCCTTAAAATCGGAAATTCTATAGAGCCATAATTCATTGGTTCGTGGAGAACGTCACCTGCGAGAAAACGATGAGGCCCTCTCGATCCTCGGCGCCTCCTCCGGATCCTTGTACTCAACGCTGGTATTCTGAAAAACACAGAAGAAGTCCCCTGTTGCTTCTTTTGAAAAGACTTGTCCAAGTCTTTGCTCGAGTCTACACGTGTATGATCGATTCGGACGCTTTTACGCTCAATTTGCTGGCTGATGTCGTAGTGAATGCTTACGTAGGGGGTCCTTTCGTGACGACGTTCGCGAGCCGATTATGGAGGAGGAATTCTACACAAGGAGTGGAAATATTTTTTGCGAGCCCGAAAAGTAGGTTGGTACCCTTGCTGAAGAAAAAATTTTGTGGAAAGAAGCGCACGCGCTAGACCTTACCAGAAAGTTCTGCAAAGGGGAGGAAAAACGAGTGAGTACACTTGCTCAAGGCAGAGAGGGAGAGAAAGAAAGAAAGAAAGAAAGATGTACCAACATCCATCAGTAGAACAAATACTAGGGAAAGCTGGGTAATCCTGTTTCGCGAATCCACTCATTTCATCCTCCCAGTACCCTCGGCGAACTCGTTCATTAGAGATCCAAGTGCATGGGTCATCCCTGGGGCAGCATGCATCCTTGAGGCTACCCAGGGTAAATGTGTTAACGGCACATAAATTTACCCGTCTTCAACATGGCCGTTATGGTACGGTCAAGTTATGGGGAAAAGATCTCGGTAGAGGACTTTTTTAACACTCGTAGGAAGAGAACGACCCGTTTCCCAGTCTTGGACTGGACTAAACTTATAAGTCCTCAAATTATTTGAGACATTAGTACGGAATATCTACGGGTTTTCTCCTTCTTCTTGGCGCGGCATTGGTGTAGTAAACGAAAAATAATTTACAGTTACTTTCGGCCTTTCGTTTTACGTTCAACGAGATTTGGTGTCTTATTTCTGGATATCCCTGTTTGCGAGGATTGCACTGCGCTTCCAGAAGAATGCGTCTTCTGGCATGAAACTGCTCACATTGTTCCCGTTTATGCGGACGGTCATCGGAGTGCTGAGAGTGGTCGGCTCCGTCATGTCGTCGTCCATCTTCTCACCCAGCAACTTCGTCTTCACCCACTCTTCCAGCACCACGTTGAACTTCATTATCGTGCAGTACACGAGATAGACGATGAACAGAGACAGCGCCTCCGGCCATGTGATCTGAAATGGCCGTTGAGTTAGCAACGGTGGCAGGGCTTGTTCAAATGATTGTTGTCTACCTTTTCGTCCATGAAAAACAACACAAGCATAAGCAGCGCCAAGATATAGATGGAGACGTCCCTGGAAGAGGAAATAACTTTTGGTATAAGCTGACAGGGACTGATTGAACAGCACTGTTCTGGAATTTGCTATGGAAGGTCCGTTTTTACCTGAATAGGGGCCACCAGGTCAGTTGAAGAACCGTAGTCGAGAACAGCGTACAACAGGCCAGCACGCAGAGGATGTTGAACGTGGCACTCCCTGAAGTTAAGATGTTCTGAAAGTTCTAAAAAATTGTGTCTGAATAACACTAAGAAAAAGAAAATCAGGTTGACCAATATGCTGAAGACGAATTTTGCTATGGCATCGGATTACTGATTTACTGAGTTCATCGATTTCTTCCGTTTTCGTTCATGGATGGGTAATCACATGAAGTGAACCTACTTTCATATGAGCAACAGGTAAGGTGATTCCCTCATTTCAGGCGTTTCCAATGATGCCCAAGTCTACTCAAATCCAAGTTTTATCGACGTAGTGAAGCTTGTACCAATATCGTCCTTCCATTTTCGTTAGCAGAAATTGATTCGCATACGTAGTTTATTTCTTTTCATTGCTTGTCGCACCTACTATGACGAATCTCCCCTACAGAATCCACCATTTGTCACTCAAAAACTCGCCCATTCTGAATCATCTATAGGCTTGAAGTCGTTCTAGAAATATTTACAAAGGATAATGATTTTGTTGACTGGTGGGGAATCACCGTAAACAAGGTGACCCGAAAAGGTAAAATTTTCATTTTCGTTTTAGTCAAAATTCTACGTAATTCTAGTAAAAAGTATTTGCGGACATAGGTAGGAGGTATTCACTGGGACGCCGACTGTAGATCACGATGAGAAGCACGACACCTAGTTACGAGGGAGGTGCCTAAATATTTGGGTACAGATATATTACTTGTGCTTGAATTCCTCATGAATGAAGATGTCCAGGATGGTTGTTCGAATATATTTCCGATCCTTAACCAGAATATCCATTGCTCAAGTGATCCTTTCGAATTGTGTTAGGATAAGTCCTACAATTAGTAAGATGATAACCCTCTCAGTCCCTTTCCCCACACCTCTGCCTCTCCCTCTTACTCGAGGATCTGCGGCTGAAGTGCAAACCTACTATGTATGCACTTTGAAGTTCACCTCATTCCTGATGAAGCGCTTCCGATTATGCGCAACATCCTAACTCGACTGAAAAGTTCGAATATCTTATGGCTGAGAGTAGGAGTAGGCGCTGGCGCATGCAGTTGGAGATACTCCCCAAGGAGTCGAATACCTTGCCGTCAGTGCTTGGCCGTTTTTCGACTGAATAACGCCTCGTAAATCTACTAGGATGTGGTATACACGGATGAGAACATATTTCTATGGATATTTTTCACTTTTTTTTATTTGATACACTGCATTCACAGTGTGCCTCGAAGTAAAAACAGAACCGTGTTAGTAATACTTCAGCGGTAGGCGAAAAAAGAAATGTAAAACGAAATAAGCACCTTCTGCAGATGGTTACAATGGAGATACTAATATGTTGACCAACATGTTCAAGCAGGCCTGCAGGACTGACTAGAACTGGAGCAGAGAAAAGAACATCACGTGCTACAAAAGTGTTCACATCCACACCAGTTGGCCATGTGCCCAGGAGGATATACGTATTTTTCACCAATATTTATAGATTTGGCAGAGAACTCACCGACGATCGTGCCGATTCCCACGTTGTTTTGTGCGATGAACACCCCGATGACCGAGGTGAAGAATTCGGGAGCTGATCCTGAACAAAACGAATGATTAAGCAAAGGATACGTGCAGCATGGGCACATTTCTTCGAAAAGAACGCGACTTGATGTAGTTCACTTTCGATCGGGAAGCGAACATCATGTGATACTAAATAAATTTGATCTGGACAACCATAATTTATTTTATTTTATTTAATGTGCTCAGGTGCCTCACACAAACAAAATAAAGCATAATATCGCAGAATTCGAGTTTCACTTCTGTTAAATTAGTGCGATCAATTCAATACAAAGCACACTGTGATCAAGCAGCTTTCGCATAATGCAAAAAAAAAATGTGCGCGTGTGCAAGATTTATCAGCTGATAGCGGAAAACTCATAGAAGAAAAGAGGAAGGGCTCGCGCTTCTTCAAATATTCAATCCTCCTTCTCGTTTGATTTGCATTCTTTCCATACTTTCTTTCATGGCTGATGATTTGATTGCTCGTAGATTTTCGCTTATTATTACTGATCGGTCGGTGATTTAATTACCCAAGTCTAAGGATATAAACTCATTCGCAATCTGCGTTGCAACACACTGAACCACCCAAGCCAAGCGAAAACTTGTTTAGGGTGCAGAGATCAAACACACTTTCACACGGATAGTTCGAAAAGTTATGCGAAGACATAGCGCATCCCGTACGCATACGCATGAAAAATCAACAGCAAAAACCAAAAGCAGGAAGAAAAACAAAAAAAAGAAGGAGAACGCCATAGCCAGAATTAATACTTGCACTTCTAGAACATGAACGCTTACTAGGAACTTGCACGACTACGACGCATCTGCAACGCCACCCCGTGCTTCCAAACCCAGTGGTGGTTTACAACAAGATCATCCATGGATCGGCTCAACTTCAAATCATGAGTGCTACATCGCAGATACTTCACTGGAAGGGTGTTGCAGATGCGAAAAAGGTGCGATGGCAAAAGTTCGATGTCGCTCAAACACAGCGTCTCTAGGAGAAGTACGGTGCGAACATGATGCTTTTGTTATATCTTGCTCACCTCAAAACCCGGTGAATATATTGCGGCTACATAGAAACGCGGCACGCAACGATATCAACTGTAGACAAGTCGACGACAGTTGATTATTAGAGAGGACCATTATTTTGCCCTAGGCTGGATTCTTCTTTGCTATGTTCATGTTATTCTGTATGTTTCATTCATCTTGTGTTCTCTTGCGAGCTTTATGACTCATGGTTACAAATTTGTGCTCTGTATATGTGTACTGTGTACTGTATGTATTCCTCATGCTGGGGCATCGAATGGTTGGCCTATTGTGAGCAAGTTTCTGAACATCCGAACAAGTTATACAAGTCCCGCCTGGCGGGGAAAAATCCCCAATAAGTGAACCTTATTACCTAAGTTACCACATGGTGCATCGGCACTACAACGAACTCAGGTTGGTCATTTTTAACTTTCATTTTCTTCTTAACTCTCATCTATCTCCCTCTCTACCTCACAAGTTTTGCTTGCTCGGATAAGTAAGGATCAGGGAGGCCATATATACTAAGGGTACCCACAAGCTCTAGGTACGTCGTCTATCATGTCGTACAAGTTAGCGACTCTTAAGCGATTATTTTCCTACTATACAAAGAAGCTTAAACGATTTTGACGCGTTTCAAAGAAGACGGGTTGGAATCCGTCAACCTCTCTAGCACAGAGGGAGATCCTTCATCCTCCTTTATTCGAGGTGGTCTTCAGCGACTAGAAGAGAGAGTAGATGCTATCGAAGCAGCCACTTCAAAGATTCAACGCCAGTTGCAAGATTATGCCACCAAACTAGCCAACCTAACCGCACATGAACTCAAAGATGACAATGAATTGGATGACAATGAATTTGAAGTCTACTCCACTAAGACACAAGAATCCCTGACCTTGGACTTTAACAACATGCTACATGATAAAGCTTCACGAACATGACCTGTAACCACTCTCATTAACCTCTCTTTTCTTTCCCATCCTCATTTTCGCTATAGTTCGGATGAAAAACCGGTCATCCGCTCTTGTGAAAAAGAACTCGCACCCCTAACCTCACAATATTAATAAATAAATAAACAAATATAAAACACACATGGTAACTTACCGCCAGCCGCCATGAAGGTTGCGCCAGCGACGTCGTCTGAGATTGCGAGCTTCTCGGTCAGCACAGCCAGCGACGGCACGAAGAACTCGTCGCACACGATCGCTAATGAGACGAACATGTAGATCAGGCCGCATACGTGCAGCAGCACTGAAAAAGTGCATCGTAAGGACGTTCTGAGTATCTTGCAACATCCTGCCTTTGAAAACCTTTCAGACAGTTTATTTATTCGTGTATATAATTGTTTACTGGAATGCGTTTGCTAGTTATCGAAGCTTTAAAAGCAGTGTCCAGGCAGAATCTTCACTATTGATACCCAAACCCGATCCAGTGCCCGCTCCGTCCCTTCGAAGATTTCGTGAAAACATGTTAAGTCGTGCTTAAGATTGTAAAGACATGTTTTGCTGTCTAATAGTCTGGTCGCTCTCTATTCTCTTATGCTGTGGATGGAACTCACACTAACATGTGCTGACTTGTTGAACACGCATCGGTAAATTTGACAGGTTTTTAATCAATATCAATCCAAAATTTCGCCCTAAATTTCAGAAAAAATGGTTACTAGTAGAAATACTAATGGAAAAAAGCAAAAAGCAACCAAGTAAATGTTCATTAGGATCATCCGTCTCAATAATTAGCTGGTTCGTTCAGAAGTTCGACAGTTCGAGAAGCGTTATTTCCTCCTTTTCATTTTGCATAGGACAACTCGTCCACTTCGTAACTTTCAACCTTCCAAAAACCACAGATTCCAAGGTTTCTACGGGTAAAACCTATACAGTTGCAGTCAGCTCGTCGAGTAGAGTAACAGAATGGCAGAATTGAGGCATCGAAATTTTCGCCTGGACACTGCCTTTAAGGCATCATTGGAGCTGAAAGAAAATAAATAGAACTTGACGTTTTCAAAAAATTAAATACTCGAGAAAGAGGTCATGGTGTGAGAAAATGAAAGAAAAATGTGTACACCCGAAATTCCCTAATAATTCCGAAGTTAGCTAAAAATCAACTTGAACGATAAAGAAGAACGATAAGCCTAAGGTGAAATTTGTAACTGAAAATCAGGCCCTATAGCGTTTAGTCAGTAGGTGGTTTATAGGTGCGGTAGATGCGATTAAAATTTATTTGCACTGTATGCAAAAATATATGGCTGAGGTAATTGCTATGATTAAGTTAAATGCAAGCTCAACGAAGACTCAATAATAAATATGATCTGCGTCATAATGTCATGTCGCGCTCTGCTCATAGAGTTTTTCTTCAACAAAAAAAAACGCGCAATGAACTGATTTCGTGTCGCATATGCTGCTAGGTGTAATGAGTTGATTTTTTGTTTTTATAGGATTTGTTGTTTTTTCTAACTTTCATTCCAAAGTTTTCGACCTCCTGCCCTCGCTATCCGTGAAATCGCGCATGTTGTGACCGTAGTTGCGGCACCATCGCCTCGCGATGAAGTATAAACACAGCTTATAACCATGATGAGCTACTGTTCAAGCAATTCTTTGTTTAAAGCACGAGAACATTAGGCAAGAAGCTGTGGCCAGTGGCGGAAGCTAAGGGTAGGCAGCTTTTTTGGAATGAAGAGTACCGCACAGGGTAGGAAGGAAGAACCCTGGACGAGCGATTCCTATTCTTTTTTGAGGAGATCCTAAGTTCAAAGGGCTTCTATCCTTGTACCTTCGAATTTTGCTTTCCGAAGCCTTCCATGGTGACTGGAAGTTGCAATGCCAGCATGCAGCCATGCATGTTTACAATCCCTGCTCCTGGAATTCTGCATAATCTCAGAGCATCACAATTTCCAGATTCTGCATTCTGCTTCACATATAGCAACTTCTCACTCATCCTCGAATCAGGAAACAAGTCATGTCATCAATCAGGATGTGAAATGAAGACCTAGTACCAGTTGATATGCGAGATCCAGTGCATCAAAAAGTCATTCCTTTACCGTCTTTATTTTCGAAACACGGAAAGTCCACTGGAAACGCAAAAGTGGGTCCCTCTGCGAATGAATCACGACCTAATCAGTGTTGCAGCTGTGCACTGAAGCATCTCTCCATAACAATTTCATATTCAACAACAGCGAGGTGTAAAACCAAGGTGGGTGTGGGCTCAGTCGTCATCAATCTGCGTTGCCTTTTTGCATACTCTATGGTAAGGATTGTCAGAAGATTCTCTCTCCCTATTCGGCTGATAGGGCAAAATGGAGTTGGGAGGGCCACTTGGTATTGGTCGATAATATGACCTGTCCTACACGTTCTAACTTGTTAGCTGACACGTCCAGAACGCTCTGACTTGTTACCTGTCTTGACGTACAGTTGTTACCTAGACTGCGAACAAGTCAGAACGTGTAGGACAGGTCATATATTATCGACCAATACTAAGTGGGCCCCCTCCTCCCCAACTCCATTTTACCCCGGTTGATATTCGAACAGCCGCCGAATCTCGAAGATCTTCTGATATATCACGACAGTACGAGGATAAATATGAAACACCAAGTTGCAGATAGTGTTTCTGCTTGTCGACGGTGCGGACAGAAGTACGTTGGTGAGACCTTGCGGCCCCCTACATAAATGTCTCGACGAGCACCGCAGGGCTCTTTAGAACCCGAGTTCGTACCCTTCAAGCAGTTTCTCCAGACATCGCACTCTCGACACACAAAAGCCCGCGCAAGAGTTCGAGGTCACTGTTTTCTCGAAAATCCTCTGGAACGAAAAATGATCGAAGTGGTGGAGATAAGGAGACGAACACCAGCAATCAATAGCAAAGACGAACAAGTTGAGGCATAGAGACTGATCTCACTCATTGTGATCTAATCTCATCAAGCCTATAACAGCTCATTGTTCCATATGTAGTTGTCTCAGTTGCTTCTTAACGGCTGTTTGTGAGACGCTCTTGTTCATATCTGTTGATTGTCCTCCTCCTTCACGTACCATGTATTGATTGCATGTTGTAGGCTTGGTAAAGGCGTTATTACGCCGAAAGCTAGTCGAATAAAAACGCTTCAATTCGGGAGTCTCAACTGTGTGACCAAATCGAAATGAGATATGAGGCTCAGAGACAGAAGGATACTACATAATCTATTCTTTTAATCACTTCGATTCAAAAGGAGATGTTGATTTCAAGTTCGAAGGTTACCCATGATAGCATAAACTGGGTGTTTTAGCCTCACTTTTGGTCTCTTTTGTGCCGAAAAAGCCGATATTGGGGCGAACTCCAGCGGCACTGCTCGCTTACGCATCTTCTCAAGCAAGCGATCTCGGCGATATGATGCGTTTGCTCCTCATTTGCTGCCTCGTAGTCCCTGTGGAGGTGTGATGTTGTTATCGACGAGCCGCTCCGGAAGGAGAGGCATTGACAGATAAGCTCCCACTTACTACTCTGATGTTCATTGACGATACATTTGGCAAGAAAATGTATTTGGAATATGATTTACGGGATAAAATTTTGCTTGGCAGTATGATTTACGGGAGAATGAGTGAAGAGCCTGTTTGGCGATACCAAAGGCAAGAGAGTCTGTTGACGATACATTTGACGAGGTTTGCTTGGCGATTCAAATGGCAAGGTTTGCATGGCGATACATCTTACGGGTGTTCTGATAAGGCGTTCGTTTCATTCTTAGTTGGAGGCTTAACCATCGGTGGTGTCGATCCGGATGGCTCAGCTGGTAAGGCAGCGGACTCCTAAGATTGGTATCATGGCACGATTCCTGATGATATCAAGATTTTTGCGCGGTTGATAACCCTTTTGTTTCACGATACAATTGGCACGGTTCGTGTGGCGATACATTTGACGAGGTTTGCGTGGCGATACATTTGGTGGGGTTTGCATGGCGATACACTTTACGGGACTTCTTGTTTGGCAATGCATTTGACGGGCTTCGTTTGCCTAGGTAGCTGGCAAGCTCGTCTGCGAGGTTGCCAAACAAATCTCGCCAAATGTATTGTCAACGAACATCAGAGTAAACGTTCCTTCACATGCACAGTTACAAGGGCATACGAAGGAGGGGGGGGGGGGGGGGGTGGAGGTGGGGG
>KN728424.1:9710-20403 GCA_000816745.1 Ancylostoma duodenale
TTTATTTATTTATTTATTTATTTATTTATTTATTTATTTATTTATCGGACATGTACACGTACATGCAATAGCCAGTCACAAACAGTCAATGTACAAGAAATCAAATAAACTTGTTCAATCTTTTCCTGAAAAGAGAGTATTTCTCAGGAAATACATTAGTACGCAATAGTTTGTTGAAATTAGAACAAACTCTATTTGTAAAAAATTTCGATCTGATCTGAGTTTTAGCCGTGGCGGTCAAAAGACTGAGCGGAGCTCCTCTCGTTTTTGAATCAATGATATTGAAAAACTCTTTGGGATCAAGCCTGACTGATCTTTTTAGTAATTTGTACGAAAGTAATAAGTCATTTCGCTTTCTTCTCCATTCTAGTGATTTTAGGCCGAGGATTTTATTTCGTTCAATTCCAGGTGGAATTTTGGAGTAGGGCAGTTTATGCACTCTAAGCATGAGTTTTCTAGTGAAATCATTTTGAACACCTTCGAGTGCTTGAATATCCTTCTTTCAATAAGGATTTCTGTCGGGTTCTTCGATGGTGAACTTTACGTGAACGTCTTTTACTCCGAAGATGTCGTTCCAACTACAAAAACGTCGTCGATGTATATTCCAGGTGTTAGTGATGTCCTTTCGACATGATTGAGATAGACAATTGCCAGTAGGGGAATGCGGATCCCCCTAGCCAGCCCTCCTTTCTGCGCATAGAACTTGTTGTTAAAGGCAACGTCCCACCACAAAATCGTTTTTCAGATTTTAACGTGAAATTGCTCTCCATTTGCGACGAGCAGGGGAGTAGGTTGGGCAGATATTCTGCATTCCAGCATTAGCTCCGGAGCTAAGGAGGAATTGCAGGATTTCGGACGGTGAACTTCATTGCTAGTCAGACATGAAAGACAGTTTCTATCCTGTTAAGGAGTCGATGGGGAAATCTCATTCAATGAGGTATTCCAGGAGGAACTCTCCTCCTGGAATACGAATTTCTTCAGGCGCTTCCTGGAGTGAATTATTGCAAAAGTTACTTGGCTCCGCCCCCGGCTCCGCTCACAGGCTCCTTAAAAATTGGCGCTCGGAAATGGGATTTTTCAGCAGTCTTGCATAAATTTTTCATAATCTTGCATATACCGTTGTGATCACCAGCTCATGGAGATCCTTTCACGTTGAAATATCAAAAATGATTTTAAGGTAGACGTTGCCTTTAAAGCGAAATATGTTACACTGAAGTGTTACCCTCAAAAGAGCTTCGATATCCTTGCTAGAGAAACCGAATAATTTTGATGAGATGAAATAAAATCGACTAGCACTCGTGCAACCATAATCATACCTCAGTAATAGTATCTCCAAGCACCGAACGGCGTTGCACAGCGAGAGTCTGTTCCAGATTTCGAAGCTAAGGTATTGCATCGCTACCTCGAAAAACCCCTAGAAAGGAAGATCTTAGAGGCTAAAGAAATAAGGCGGTGGAAACCGGAGATCAATAACAAGGAAGAGCTTGTGGAGGCTTTAAGATCTTTTGCTTGATCGATTGTGGGAAAGCAAGAGGAGCAGGGATAATTCGACGAAGGATGGATAACAGTATCACGACCCTTAAAGGCAGCACCCACTCAAATCTACGTGTTTGAGATTTTGCTGGTTTTTGGGGTTTTGAGGGACCTAGAACTCATATCCAATAGCAGAACAGCACGAAATAGACGGGAAATTCGCGAAATCGTGGTGCTGTTTCCCGTGCGACTAAGTGCACGCCGTCTGACACTCGTAGGTCCCGCCATGCGGAGGTCAGACACGCTTTTACCGAGCGGCCGTCGCCTGTATGCGCTGGCGCATGCAAGGCTGCTGTGTTAGCAGTGTTCGCGACTTCGATTTGGATTTCTTCACAGGTAAGTCGTGATTCTTTGTGTTCGGTGAACTTTTGTGATGTGCAAACAATGTATTCCACTACTAGCAGTTCAACTTGGAGTCGAGGATTCTGACGGGTGCTGCCTTTAAATACCCACTGAGGTGCCGGGGCGAATTCATTACTCCCTCCTTGCTAGCGAGCTCAGTGGGTGAAAAATAGCCACCACTCTGCCATACTGTAATGCCTATATTGTACGATTTTGTTACGATGTGAAGAAGACGCTAACCGCCGAACTCTCATCAATAAACTCTTGGACGAAGTTCTCAACCTGTGCTGAAAACGGTCATTCCTGATAGTTAATTTACATTATTTAATCTGGAATGTTGGTATTTGTTCTGTTGCAAACAATGGTATCAGAAAAAAAAAGAAGAACTAAGGAAAAGAGCACCCAGGGGCGTGTCCCGTTTATCCAACCCCCTCCCCCTTTTCTTCTTTTTTTTGTCCTCGTTTTTAGCAGTAGTGTACCAAGGCGCGTGCTTAGATGTCAATGAACACTCTTTCATGTTGCTCTGTCCGCCATGTTTTCTTCTAAAAAAAAAAACACTCCCATTCATCTCACCTTTGCAATAAAAGAATTCCATAAGTTACAACACTTTAATCTTAACATACAACTGCTCATCATATCAGCTTCAGAACCCAAGAATTTCCAAGAAATCCTTCGCTCGTTCCTTTACCTTCTCATAAAATGTGAGATTCTGAACAAACTTAGTATGCAAAGAAGCCTTGACATTTCAGCATCGAGCAGAACAAACAAAAACCAACTGTGAATTTTGAGTTGCACAGATCGCCGGTGTTACAGCAGCAGAATTTGACCCTTTTTCCTAGGAAGGTCTTTTCGATGCAAGCGTTTCGATTTAGCTGAAAACGGGAACATTTCAGGGATAGAAGAAATGCGAACACAAACTCGAGTGGAATAAAAAAAACTCACAAGACACCTAATCGTTGCGCATCCTGCTATGCTTATCTCGTTCAGCTTCGTGAGATCAGCAGTGGCGTTGTAGCAGTAGTCAGTTTTGTGTTTGCATTTCATTGTGGAAGTCCCTACAATTTGCACCATTGAGAGTGAGCAATATAAGCCCTATAAGACCCAAACTACTTTTTAGAATGGTCAAAACTCCTGTGCTTGGGTTACTTTTAAACCTCTCATCTTCCAAACCGTGGATAATCTGTGCCTACAAAGAACGAAAGAGCTTACTTCTTTCAAGGCAGGGTCTCACCTCAGCAAACATTTTCGACATTTATAAAGGAATAGAACCTCAGCTGCTGAGAACACGGCTGTAAGCGAAATGTCTCTAAACAATCCGGAACCCTGTTCTAAGAGTTTTGTTGTCAAGATTTTTGAAACTTTCGGCCATTGTGGTAGATGACCAGTGCCTCACTACAAATTGACCCCAATTTACTGCGTGGTTTTTGAGATATAGATAATTGTCTAGATTATACACGGACTACTGGCAAAAATTGCAACCGTTTGAAGGCGTTTTCACAGTCTTCACTATCGTGCGACGCGGTGGGGCGCGTGAAGTGAACCGCTGCGAGCTGGCTTCTCGCCTCGCAGTGAACGTTCAGTTTGCCGCGTTACCGCAGCGGCAAAAAATGCCACGAAGCACTCCTTGCTGAAGCCCACACTGCAAGCTCGCAAAGTTACACGCCGCAGCAAAAAAGTGCTCAAGTATCACCATCGTGTCATTCGCCGTAGCGAGCACGCGCTAGCTCGCAATGCGTCGTCGCGCCCTAAAGGCGTCGTTGCTTAATGGCAGCATTTACGGATATTTCTGTGTCGGAGATTTCGAGGGTAGGGGGGCTTTTCGATGCGATGACCTGAACGGTGATGATAAAAGAGTGTGGAACACGCGGAAAACACAAGAAATGATGGCTATATTTCCTATGCGTCCCAAGCGCGGACGTGTTCCGTGATAGGTCTCGCCACGAATTCCTGCAAATGGTACGATTTCCACAGACCACACGCGCCCACCCGGCCCATGACGTTAGCTGGCGCGATGAGGGCATTTTTGTCCATGTCGGCAGATGTGTCCACGGCTGTATACCGCAGTTAGGCGGCTATTCGCTGTGTTCAACATACTATTGCGACTGTCCAGCGGACGGCTACACGGTAAGCGACTCATTTCCTAAGTGAGAATTCCCGTGAGTGCTGCCTTTAAGCATATGGCGCGGCGCTTCAAAACTGTGAAAACCTCATAAACCCTTATAGAACGGGTCATATCGGAGCACTCCACGTATGCCGTTGGAATCAACACGTCGAGCTGGTCCACATTATCAACTTAATATCGGAAATAAGGTGATGCTCAGCTTTCTGAGACAAAGTTTTGGAATATTGCACCTGCTCTCTGCCTCCTGAATTTCTGTTGGTCTTTTGTTCCTATCAGCTCCTTCTTAGCTAAATTATCAATCGAGTCTTGACAGGGCAGTTATGAGATAGTTGCAAAATTTTCTTTTCATACTGCGCCATCTATTAAGCAAAGCGCCTTAAGGCGGCTAGAGCGGCTATAGATACGCGGCGGCACTCATAGAGCGAGCGGTCACACGGCGCTACTCACCATCAGTGCTGTGTCACGAGGTGTGTACACGATTTCAGTTGTGTAGGTGCTTTCCCGGTGATTGAAAAATGAGTTTTCAAACTTTAAGCTTGATTGCTAATGCACTTGATGGGACAGATTCAACGAGTTGTTAAACCCATTTCAGGCCCTGAAGAAGGAGATAGCTCCGAAACGTCGGCCGTTCAAATAAACTGACTACTAATCTCGCGTGTAGTTGAACATAAAACAATACGAAATTCAAGTCATGCCGAGATTCATAAACAGTCGATCCTGGAAGCTATTACGCCCTTCCACTGTTGCGCGGATATAGGCACCTCCATTGAGGAGATGGGCGGGTTCTATGAGGACTGCAGCGTCTCGGAAGCTTGATGGAGGCTGGACGTACACGGTCGCCTCATCTGGTGGATGCTATTGCCGCATCCCTTGCTGGGTTCTCGCAGTGATTGTGTTGTGCAGTCACGACATACGTTCGTTTCGAGAAAGCTTCAGCATTGACACACAGAGTAAAGGCCTAAGTATATCAGGCCATGACATTGTGTAACCAATCAACAAATATTAGGCTGAGGAGAAAGTAATGGAAGAAACGGCATCCAAGTCAGATTTTCATCTCTAACTTCTGAGAGGGTTTTTCCTAGTGAATTTAGTATATACCTTTCGAATCTATAACATTACTCTAACGCATGAGTAGAACGCTGTTTCTCTGTTCTCAGAATTGTGCAGGCTGTGGCAGGTCATACAAAGGGACTCCCGCTTGAAAATGGTCGAAATCAACGGGATCTTTTTCTCCCAAGAAGAAACTGAGGGGTGGGACAAGATAGTGACGAGAAAGTGACAAGGTAGGAGACTAGGTATGATAAGTTACAAGAGTGCAGGACAGTCCCGCTAGTTTGCGGCAGGACTTTTTATCGAAAAAAGTGGAAATTTTGGCATGCAAAATGGGCGACGTAGAGCAGTGTTTTTCGATTTTGTCGTTTTTCTCCAATGGTTCGCCACAGTTTTCAGACCAGGCCTACCCATAGTAGCCGTGTCTGTCATACCCTGCGGGAGCAACTCGAATCACTGTAATCCCTTCGTGCTGTGACGTGAGACCGTCCGAGGCGTGGGTCCTCATAAATGCCCATATCTCCAGATTCGAAGTAAATCGGGCGGTCCCTTACTGTAAAATATTTGGCCACTTCCTCCTTGATTACATTGCTGTTGTCACTCACCCCAGTGCTTGCAAAGATGTTGCAGAGCATCTCATAATAGAGGTTGAGTCAAAATCATCACTTCACAACTGAAGGCATGACTGCAGCCACAGACACTCCCTGGCCCTGCAAAAGCCACAGGGTAATACTATAGGTAACCTCCTATTATGTAACCAGACCATGCCTGATCGAAACATCAGCATTGAGGAATACGAAAGTTTTCAAAAATTTCTTCCATTACTTTGTCCTCAACCTAATAGTTGATCAGAATCAGCAAATACTTAGCCAAAATTTCTGAATAACTCCCAAGCCTTTACCATTACTCTCGAGATTTATAAAGGGCACGGATGCTCCGTTAGAAAACAGGTGTGCCGTGGCTCAAAAGTGGTGAGAACGCCAGGATACGGCTTCGCCGATGGAGACCAGGTCCGGTTTGGTCTAACTGTGAGGAAAACACCAGAATAAGGGTTGACCGTTAGTCTGGCTGAAGAGCCCATTGTGGCCCAATAGTGTGGAGCACACCAGCATACAGGTCTGCTATTATAGGATCGGTTCGCTCTGCCTCAATAACGTGGAGAACACTGTGATACAGGTGCACCGAAGGAGAAAGGGCCTGCCATGGCCCAATGGAGTGGGGGACGTCAGGACACGGATCCACCGATGGAGAAAGCCCGCCATGACCCAGTGGTGTGGGGGACGTCAGGACACGGATCCATCGATGGAGAACGGATCCACCGTGGCCCAATGGTGTGGGAGACGTCAGGATACGGGTCCATCGATGGAGAACGGATCCACCGTGGCCCAGTGGTGGGGGGGGAGGCTAGGATACGGATCCACCGATGGAGAAAGGGACACCGTGGCCCAGTGGTGTGGTGTGGGGAACGCCAGGATACGGGTCCACTGACAGAGAACGGGTCTACCATGGCCCAGTGGTGTGGGGGACGTCAGGATACGGGTCCACTAGGAAGGATCCGCCGTTACTGAATAGTGTGGAGAACACCGATGGAGAAAGGGTACGCCACGGCCCTACAGTGAGAAAATTGCCAGAACGCTGGTCCATCAGTAAAGGAAGGACCCGTCGTAGCCCAGTGGTGTAGACAACGTCAGGATACGGGTTCACCTTGGTCCGATGGTGTTGAGAATGCCGGGATGCGAGCCCGCCCCAGAACTGGTCGGGCTTGCCCTAACTGTGAGTAAGGCGCCAGAATGCGGGCGCTCAGATGAAGGAGGGGCCCGCCGTGGCCCAATGGTGTGCATTACAACAGGATACGGGTCCGCCAATATAGAATTGGTCCGCTGTGACTCAGTAAAGTGGAGAATACCAGGATGCGGTTAAGCCGACGGTGAACGGGTTCATTGTGGCCTAACAGAGAAGATGACGCCAGAATACGGGTCCACCGATGGAAGAACGCCCGCTTTGGTCCAGTGGTGTGGGAAACGGCAGGATACAGTTCGGAGAACGCGTGTGCGTTGGCCCGGTAGTGAGGAATACGCACGAATACGCCAATATGTCCGAATACGCCATACAATGGAGAACGGACTTCTCATACTCATACTCAACTCATAAGAAGGACCTCATGTTTGGGCCCATTCAAAGATTGGTTCTGCTTCTTTATCAATTTTTTTAGAGATTTGGCAAGTGCGAAGCTTTTGCACATGCCCCAAGTGGCTGCCCTACCCCACTTTCTAGCGTCCCGAAGGGGCGGTAGTCCTCACAACGTATGTCTAACAAACCTAGAAGGCAGAACTTATTACTGCCAATACGGGGATGGAAACGTATCTTGCTTGACCACAACGAAGCAACAAACCAGCAAAATAGAAAATGAAAAGAGATAGCCGGATTCCACAAAGGGGATCTCCGGTAGACAACTATGAGGATAGATTCAAGTATTCAAAGAGCTCATAAAGACTTCAAGGTGAAATTCAGTGCCACAAGGCAATGAAGAGTTTTCGACTTCAAAGAGGAAGCCAAAACTTTCATCCCAATAAAAAATCCGCCATGTGTCTGCTTACCCACGCTCCTCCATTTGACGTATTTGAATCCCGTGTAGCACTCTAACGCCAAACAACAGCAAGCGAACGCCCCCACTATTATGGAGACTCTGATGAAAGTCATCAGGTCTTGCTACACCTGAACAAATCGTGAATAGGCTCAATATGTTTTCTGCGAAGACAGGCAAACTGAAATTGAAGAGAGTGTGCTGTTAAGTTAAGCTCAGAGGTGGGAGATACCACTAGTATCAATTAAGAACAGTATAAACAACTAGTGGTGGATGCAGAAATGCTAAGCGAGAGGTGTGCGGGAGAGAAATTGGAGTCTCCGCCATTCTGGAGACTCTGATGGAAAAATAAAATAGCTAATGTACTAATCTTGGTTTCAAACAATTAAAAATGATGAACATAGCCAAAAATATGCTCTGATAATACAACTTTTTAATTGTTTTATAAAGCATTTTTGAAGGATGCGGCGACCGTCCGCCACTGTGGACAACAATAATCAAAAAGTGGTTATTCTGTAAGAATACTCCCAGAACCACTGCTTCACATGAAAGGAGACCAAAGTAGAATTTTAAATGTAGGTTTTTTCCGCATTATTAATGTGTCTCTGTGCAAACAATGAACACGTGAGCGCCAAAAATCGTGAAGAAAACCAACTATTTCCGTTTTTTACTGAGCAGTTCATATACATAGTAAGCATCATTTTAACATTCTTCATCGATTGCCGGAGAACCTGATAAGATAGTAGATGGATCTCTCATTCTTTAACAGGAGGACTTCTTCTGTGTACACCTACTGGAGCTTTACATTCGGTCTTTTAGCATTAACAATATGCAGGGTGCAACACTGGAACCTCGGGCAAAGTTTTATCTGAACTCTCAGCTACGGTCCTTGTCGAAACGTTAGACCAATTTCGTGACTGCGGAAACGCGGTGAGATCCGAACGATGGATGCTGAGAGAGCATGCTCCAAGTGAGAAGGTCGATTCTGCAGCCGCAACCGTATGAAACCGCACGCGCAATCCGACTATCTTTTCGACAAGGGCTGTAGGTTTGGATTCGGGAATAGGCGCTAACTGGCGCTGAAACTAGCTAAATATGTCGGTCATGCTACCACAACCTCAAAATACCAGGGTTTTTTATCTCAAGCTCGAATGCGACAGACGAAGGACAGTTATGAGGAATCCTCGCGCCAGGCGAGTGTTCGCTAGAATTAAAAAATCTTAGTCTTCTCAGAGGGTAGTCTTAGTAGAGACACACAATATCAGAAAGTCCAGCTATTAGGTTGGTGCAAAAATAATGCGCGTTTTCATGCCTTTGATTCCGAATCTCATAACTCCTTTCAAAATCAACCTTTTTCAGAAGGCTTTGGACTATTCTAATCCGCAAATCCTTGACAGTGAGGTAGATGCTCTCTGAGCACCGTACCCTTCAGCCTTCGCGAAAATTCTCCCGGAAGAAGTCCAAGTTTTCTGCGAAGTGGTATTCGGTGAGCGAAAGGTTAGCTGATTATGATATATGAGTCCGAGCTTCCTAGCCCAGTTGCTCTAGTCTGTGAAGTATCTATGGAGCAAGATGTGCCTGGACGGTGCTGTGTAGGAGTGTAGAATCCATTTTTTTTGAACAACGCTAGGCTCACACAGTAAAGTTTCTAGTTTATTTCATTTACATCTTGGAAGTACTTCCCAGAGGAGAAAGAACGGGTGGTCTGCAATGAGCGATTTTTGCAGCAGGTCGCCACAAAGCCGCCTTGACGATATTTTGGTGTTGCATCGACTTCTGGGAGTGTTTCGGTGCATCTTCCTCGTCCAACAGTTGAGCAATGCACTACTTTTTGCCATAGAGGGTCTATGCTTCACATTTTATTACTAAGCGACCTAGTGTCTGGTCGCAATTCCTTCACTACAAAGGCGCGAGGCAGGCCGCTCAACGAGGTTCAACCTGATACTCGTTCAGTATGCGCGACATCTACTCGTCGAGTTTTTCCTTCCCCCCATTCTTATTGAAGGGAGGGATGGTCTGACAACAATTACCGGCGAGGTTCTGCAAAACCAAGTATTTTGCTTTGAACGGGTGATCTTTGATAATTGTCATCAACAGGGGATCGCAAATCCCAGGAGGATCTATGCGACATTCCTCACTTTCGAAGCGAGGCACACCAAATCGAAAAACCCGGAATCAGCTTGACATAATGCATTCGCCCACACTTCCTATGCCAAAACTATGGTGGTATTCCGAGCGGTTCTTGCTGCGATGCCGCTGAGTTTTAGCTCGCTGAAATGAGTTCGGCAAAAAACTTGTTTTGGCGCCTTTTGTTCCAGAACTAAAAATTCATCAAGAACGTGAACTTCGTTCAAAATGCATAAGATATTAGAAAAGATCATGAAATTTGCTACAAAATCATATACTACTTCTCACACCGTTGGTGAGAAAAACTGGAAGTTTTCCGCACTCCAAATGAAGCATCGAAAAACGCGCATTATTTTTGCACCAACCTAATAGAACTCCTATAGTCCGGCGATCCTCGTTCTCAGCTCGCTTTCAGCTAAGGTTGATGTTATTTCGTCGCACTTTTCCCGCAGCTGCGAAACTGTCACGAACGTGGTTCATTCGGAAGTCGTGGGGACCGTGGCGAAGGGCGGACGGGCGTTGGGCAGCAGCGAGTTCATACCAGCCAACAATTTACAGCACCCTGTCTCCAACTACCAGCTGACTCGCGCTGCGTGTGCGATGCGCACGAAGCACTCGTGGGCGTGTCCGTAAATGTGCGGCTGCCGCGCGGCGGAATACTCGTCCAAAGAACGCCGCGTTGCTACAAGTTAGCAACGATGTAGATAGAGTCAGAACTGCATGGAACAACGCAAATCTTGAAGAATGGAAGGGATGTTCCGCTGCTGAGTTAATCTCCAAATTTTTTCAAAGCGTAATCGTCCTGTGCTCAATTTTGCCAAAATTCAGTTTTATCAGCTTTCGTTGCAAAGCATTAAAGTGAGCTGAAGCGTAGCTCATGACAAAAATAGAGCTTTACAAGAGTGGACACACAAGCAGAAAAAAAATAGCGAAAT
>KN728425.1:0-10135 GCA_000816745.1 Ancylostoma duodenale
CCGGTAAAACTGAAGAAATAAGGCATCGAGGTCCTAATTAATTCTGCTTATTCCTCAGGCCTTTCTCTTACTGAGTATCACTTTACCCGAGTTCCAGATGTAAACCTGGGACAGCAGCAAACTGCTGATCCAGACTATGCCGAAATCGCCTTCCGAAAGTTTTCAGATTTTTGCTGTCTCAGTTTTCATGGTAGAGGTACAGTAGTTTAATCGATTGTTGAGGAAGATTTACAAAATCAAACGGTCTTTTAACTGATGAAAAACGTTGTGTTTAAGCCAAGTTATAACACTTTGAACTGGTGTGTTTGTTTCGGCAATTAATTTCGCACCAACCTAATACATGAACCAGAAAATTATTCCATGTATACTACATAATAAATAGAAAGAATGTCAAAGAATTTCTACCAAAAATGAAAGCACTCATATTAAATACGTAGCTGGAAAGTTCTATGTGGCAGTGGAGTTTTCATGAACGTGTTTTTCAGAAAAGGAGAAGGTGAAACGAAAATAAGTAAGAATAAATAATAGTGCAACAGAATGAAGTAAAAAAGAAGAAGTACATCATGTTGTATGAACGAGCATGGGAGAACTACAAAAGTTCTGCAGAAGTTCCATCTGAATTTCAAGATTTTCAGAAACATCCGACTATATTTTAGAACATTCTGATTATATTCCGAAGTATACCCAGAAATGTTCTGATGAGATTCTGATGCTCATACTCATATCTTATGCATTCTCATTTTATGCATGCATGCATTTTATACAGAAAGACTGCTGCAATTGCAGGGATTCTTTGGAAAAAGACTGTTTCAACAAGTGCTGTTCTTCGTAGTGAAATGCTTGGGAATTTCCAGCTTCCTCGGTGTTAATAGTAGGATTTTCGTGTAAATAATAATCGAACAACGTATGCAAAATATTTTTAAGACAATGGGCCGTGAAGGAAATGGGAAACAGTGGTTCAATGTTGGAAATTTTACAAATACGTACAGACATCCACAGATTGTGATCCTCATTCATGCCCAAGCGCTCATGCCTAGTGGGTTACCCCTAAAGCCATCCTCCCTCTCACTCCTCCACTAATCTTCTCAAGTGTAATAGCCTCAAGACTTGTTGCAAAGGTAATGGATTGCGATTGCTATAGGAATGCTTTTCTTTTCGCTTGCCGAGGAATTCACACCTGACGCTGTCCTAATCATTTTTCACAGGTTTTCTATTTCCTTTGGTAATTTTCTTTCTTCATTCGAGAACATTACACACAATTTGACAATACGCTCCTATTTTTTATGTGCTCAGTTGAATGGCTAATTCCTGCTTTCCAGACATTATGTGAATTTATACTTAGCAACAATGCTTCCATAGACCTCCCAAACAATTGTTACAGTTCTTCTCTACCTCCATTTCTAAGGGTTGCAATGTACCGCTGGCACGTTGCAGTGAAAATAAATAAATAAATAAATGAATAAACAAATAAATGAATAAATAACTGCTCATGCGCATCTTACTGCGAATGTCATAAATAAATAAACTGATAAAAAAATATAGGAAACTGTACAAATGAGAAATAGAAGATAGCGTCAGAATGTACTCTTGCGAACATAATCTATGGCCACTAGCGAACTCTATCCTTAGATGAGCCGAAACAGAAACGGCTTTCGCTGAGTGGGCGAATGAGCTGAAAAGTACGGCAGCTGCAAGCAATAGAAAAAAACCAAGGCTGTCACGAGATCTTGAGCAAAAGAAACCTTTATAAACCTTCACGACAACTTTTTCTACGTTTCACAGTGGTGTAAGAACACGTGGCGATGAATCACCGCTCAGAAAAATACTCGAAGTCAAAAACAACAAGGAACGTGGACGCCATCTGGATGCTCGCACCAGCTCGTCGAAGCTAACTCGGGACTTCACGACTATTTCCGGTGCCTTTACACATGCACGAGTCGAGGAGGTGGGCTGAACGATGAGTCAAGCGGCTCTAGGAACTTACTAGAAAATCGTGGTGGGTAAGGATTTATCGAGGATTGAAGGAATTTTTTGGAAAAATTAACTGAATGTCCTACCAGATAGGTCAGTGTGGAGAAATTCATGAATTTTTCCAAAAAAAAATAGTAGCTAACCCACCAGTTCAGAGTGAATGATTTTCGAAAGAAAAAATTGCTGGATTTCATCCCAGAACGTTTTTACAACAAGCGAAGGAAATAAATTATGAAAGCAGCGCAGTACAGCAAGTTCGATTCGGGGAACTCGTCCATCTTGGTCCATCTTGGACCAGCGGGAATGGCAAAAATTTCCTGGGAAGTTTCGCCAATACATTCACAGAAATGCCCGAGATGAAGGGACCTGGGTCGGGGTTCATAAATGTTCCTGGGAAATTCTGGAGCTCCCGCTCATCTAGAATGCACGAGCTTTCCGGGATAAAAATGACATTTTCTGGATATTCTTCACATTAATTTTATTACAGAGTGAATGAAGTGGCTTGGACGAAGCCTACTCATTTTTCACCGCGAGAACTCGTCCAGTTTAGACGGGGCGGGTAGATCATAACCTATCCGGGAATGTTAATGAATACTGATAGTGTAACGCGGCAACGAAGGGTTCCTGAGTTTTGGATTTCTCAGATACCGCTTGCAGAGGCGACTCTATAGCGAAAGCTGCGCCTGGGCAGCCGTACAAGTTGATTACGCGGCTTGAGAAACTGGCAAAATGACATTTTCCCAGGAAAAAAGCGCCCGACGCACTTTTTACCCTCCTCCCACAGAAAAACTCCTGCAAAAACAAGAAAAATGTGGCGAATAGTGGCCGGAACAGGCGGCTGGAAATTGCCATTCCGGAAGCGTGTGCTACGACGAGAACGAGCATAAGGCGTACTCCAGAGAGAGTGAGCAACACTCGCGTCATGTCGTTACAAATCACGTCAACGACGTAAGCCGCCACAGACGGGGCGGCGGCAATTGGCCGCCGGCAAAACTGCCTGGATATGAGGTGGAGCCGAAGGATTTAAATGGCAGTTTTAGCCCATGATTTTGTTTACCGAGCTGCTGCTGGAAAGCCAATTTTAAATGAGAGTTCGCATCTGTCCACGGTTCGAAACAGATGAAGTGAGGACACTTTAAACTTCAAGTGCACAAAGGGGTCTAATAGAGGGCGAATTGCACCACAGGTCAGGGCAATGAGAGTGTGTGGGATATTTATAACTAGGGATGAAAAGAAAATCTTTGATGATTGTAGCACTGGGCCGTTTTTAAATATTACACTCAAAGACGATTACAAAATTTAACAAAAAAAAGAAGAAAAGAAAATATTGTGGACCATTCCAGAAATCCACTCGTACAAATAATTTGCTCTACATCTATGAAGTAAAACAGCTCGGAGAATATTCTAGAATTTGCCGAAGTGCACCTTCTCTGGCAAGGCAGAGGCTAATGAAATGGAGAATCGAAAACCGAAGAAGTCACTTTTAAGGGCACATTCCCTAGCAATTTATGGATGTGGATTTAACATCAGATTTCAGGATGTGAAAGGATCTCAGCAAACCCAGAAACTGTGCCTCGCATAGGTATGCATAGGTTCTGCATCGGATGAAAAAAATTGTGGGCTTTTCTACATAGGATTTGCATCGGATTTGGTCACGCATAGGCTGTGCACGAGTATGCATGGATTTTGCATGGATGTTGCCTTTTTTGGTTAAAAAAAACCGCATTTTGCAGGAGCACGCATGTCTCAATCTTTAGATTTCCATCTTTCAATCTCATGCAAAGCATGGTTTCTACGTAGACTTACTCGGGTACTACATTGGCAAAACTTTTTTGAGTAGATAAATATTTATGCAGGCAGTTTTCAGAGATCCTAGACCCCAAATTGTTCAAGTGAAAGGATTTTCAGCCGTCGAATCTCGAATATTCAAAGGACGAGAAAACACAGAAGGTAAGACAATGAAATAACAAATGTTTAATCTACATAGCACATTGATTTATTGTGGTGGTATGACTTAACTTGCACCATTTTGATCAACGATTGAATGAGGAAACTTGTCAAATATTTCACAATATTCCAGGATAAGGACTTCATCCAGTCCTTGTGGAAGAAAGTTTGGTGAAAGATTTTCAGGTTATTTTTTTCATATTTTATGGTTTTCAATTTGGAGGGAAAAATTGGTGAAGTTCATTTTTTTTCTCTAAACGCCGGTCTATGAACACCCGTATATACATGCTCTTGGAAGATTTCTAGCCCGGATTTACGCTTGAGAAGCTGGAATTCGGGCAAAGTCGTCTTAACAAGTTTTACTTTACTTTTTCAATAGAATGTCAACAAAAATATGAAAAGCTAGGTTGAAATTTAAGTTCAAAATATCAAAAATTAGTCAATAAAAATCAAAATCGTTCCAGAACACGTTTCAAGTGTTTACAAATGGAATTTCGCGTTGCAAAACGATAAAACATGCCTCACTACATATTTCAGAGGCATATGAGTTCGGTGCTAGAGCGGATCATCACTTAGTGTAAGGTCAGATCCCAGCAGAGTGCACGTCTTGCTCAGAAGGAATCAGATAACAGAAAAAAAACGAAAATTGGCGCATGCACAACTGGAAATCAAACACCGCATCCTGGCAAACTCCAGAAGACTAAGGGTCACGAAATTTGCTGACGAGTCTCGCGTTTCGTTAGCTCAGTCGAGGCAAATTATGGACTCGTTTGCCTAATCTCTGGAACATTAGGATGCAGCGCATAGGGGGGTCTGACAATGACAGAACTCAAGAGCACGGATCCGTGTTCAATTCCCATTCGGGACAACTGCGTGATGAGGCGGAAAAGTCCGGCAATTAGAGGCAGAAGCAAGTGCACTCGTATAAACGCCGAAAAAACGAGCAGATAGAATGAGAAACAGATAGAAAGATATGGAGAGAGGGAGCTGGGATTTGATTGCCGCACACCCTGGAGCGGCTGTCGCCCCGGAAAAAAAGCACAAGCATTCGCCAAGACGAATGAAAGATCGACTGCTGAGATTTCGTTGGAATTTTTCTGCGAGCCATTCCAGAACGCTTGGGGTTACCTCGGATCCAGGGAAATTTCTCGAGGAAATTTTCTACCTCAGTTATTCCTTCCCCTTCTGTGGGAATAGGGAGAAAAGCAAATAAAAATGGACGGCTTGAATGAATTTCTCTGTAGAAAAATTCGTAAAACTTCAAAAAAATACTACAATCAAACCGTGAAAAATTTACCTTATCTCAGTCTTTTCTCTCCGGAAAAATGCACTGTTTTGTGATTCTCACATCCATTTTAGGAAGTGAACGTATGCTATCCTATGGCTGTTGGAAACTTTTCCAGAAAGTAAGATTTTACAAGAAAAACCCTCCTAGATACATGGAAAGTTCTGAAATTCCATCGCCAACAACACTACTGAGAGAGCGCCGGAAAGAAAACTTCACGAATTCCCTTATGGGAGTGACAACGGGCGAAAAAGAAAGCTATTGATGTTTCCGCTGAATGAATCTACCGACTTCACTTGAACGACTGAGTGACAAAGTGAGACTGGGCCCAAGCTGGATCTAGAAAAAAAACTACAGGCGGTTTACCAGGACATTTATTCACCAAATGAAGGGCCCTAAATTTTATGTGGCTGCCGGGCTTCAAAATATTTGAATATGAAAATAATTGGGCGTTTGAAAATGCTTGGATTACATTGTTATTTTCCATCAGAAAAATAGGTCCTGCTTTGCTTGAAGAGGTCCTGAGAAGAGCTGCAAGAGATACCCAAAATATGATATCATGTTGTAATGTAAGTTTACACCTTATTTCTCAAGTTTCGAACTTTTATGAGAAGCTAAGGGGTCGATGGTCCGTAGGTACAGTGGATATTGATGACGAAAGACCGGAACAACTCGTCCACTGTAAGCGGGCTCTACTTCTTGCAGTTCAGCTCCACTCACCTGGTTTTTTCTGTGCTGTCTCGGGACAGCTTGAACCAGTGTTGAGCGGTATTATCTGCTGTAGCGTATCTCTGTACGAGTCACAAACGTTTTGAGCCGCATCAATCGCTCTTCGGCCACAATGAATGACGGAATGAAGCACGTCACGAAGATCAGTTTTTTTTTGCGCCCTGAGATGTCCTTTTCTAATTACAACAACTCGGGCAACACTAGACTAATAAGGAAACTGACACAATTACCTCGCAGAGGAAGACGAGCGCTTTCAAACGAGTATACATTCCTAATGAGAGAATCAAAACTGGAGGAAAGATAATTTCTCAAAAAAGGGCATGAGCTGAACTGACACCACGGAAAAAACCTAAGTAAGCAAAATGCAAAGGCTTTCCTAGTCAAAGCAACTACGGCCAGGATCCCGAAAATTTGCAACAAATACTCCACTACATAAGGCCTAAAACCCAAACAATCCAAACATATCCAAAGTCACTGCATACAAAGTGGTAATCCGGAGCAATGATTTATGAAACAATGAACAAACAAACCAACGGTGGCTAGATTTACTAGCTATCCAAGGGAGTATGCAAGGCTGAGATGCACGGATATCAAAATTATTTTTTACCGGTTTTTAATCTTCGTTAGCATTTCATATTTAACTTACTGTTTCTTTTAGTTGGTCGACCCTCTCATCTACTGATGAGGCACAAGAGGGTCGCCGAATTGAAGAGGTTCCTTTAGAATAAGGCGAAAAACGAACCATTCGTACTAATCCTTCGTTATCATTTACTAACTCTAACACTTTATTTACTAACCTGGCAGTGCGCACATGGATTCTGGCTCAGGCATCTGACAGCAGATTCCATCAGATGCCTCCACAAAGAGGCTTATCATGACAAGTATCAGGCAATGTGTTTCCCAAAAATCGAGCTACACGTTGGAAAATTGGACCTGAGGGATGTGAGGGGAAGCAAAACATTGGAGGTAAGAATTATAAGTTGAGGAATCACCTTTTTGCCGTTCCTGTCTACGTTTTTCCCTTGCTTGAGCATCTTCATGTGGTCTTGATGGGCAAACAGACAAAACGACTTGAAATTAGCTATGGGCCAAAATCCTGTCGCTATCCAGCAAAAACTCCTTCAGGAAATATGGATACACTTTGTCCTAGCGACTCGCCCCAGTCAGCGATAACTAGTACAGCAATAAAGGTAGCAAGATGTGTCACAATTAGCTTGTGAGAGCAGTCCAGTTTGGACGAGCAGAAGCTTAGGAGCTTTTCTGGAACATTCCTGAATCCAGCCACTGCAGAATACATGTACGACTGTCGTTTAATCTCGACATCTTTTGAATTCATGTAATTTTTTGTGTTTAACGATATCCAAGATTGCCGAAACGTTGGCTTAGAAGAAATAAAGAAGTTAATCAATCTCGAGTATCTTTACACACAAGGATTTAAGAGTGGACAACAGATTTTATAGAAATTAAATATCACTAAGCAGCACACTTCCTTCTTAAATACAGGCACTTGGACCTACAAAATACGGTGCTTGGGTATCCGTAAGAAAAATCCGTTAATGCTTTGTATAAAACCGTAGATATCACGAGCTAATGAAGTGTTCCAGCACCGCCTAGAAGAACCTAGAGATCATTATACAATACCAAAACAGGTAATGTTGAGAGCTTCATTCCAAGAGGAGCAAAATATGAAGAAGATGACTTATCGGGTGAGGCGAACTCGACGCGCCACCCGGGTCGAAATCGCAGCATCCACGGAATCCGGCTGAATATCTCATGCATGGTAAAGCAGCTCTCGGCTAGGCTAAATAGAGCAAAGTGCAAGGGCGCAGCCGTAAAAAAGCACTGAAAGCAGGATGGCTGGAAAAGTCACACACACACCGACAGACAATGGAGAATGTGTGTCCGAGAGGTTTGATACGGCTTTGTATTGACTTCGCGCCGTTCCCCGGGGATCGCATCGAAAGGATGTGGGCAATGGTCGATAGGCGCGTAAGACATGAGCTGAAGACGTTTGGTGGGGCCGGCCGGACGGGAAAACAAGCAACCGCAGTACTTACAAGTTACACACGAATCGTTGCGTTCCCACCCATAAAGCTGCAGAGGAATGGCTTGGGAAAATTGCGAAAGAACTCGTCATACTGGTGGAAATATGAGCGTTGTAGCTCAGGACTAGGTCACAGGGCAATGATTCGATCCCGTTGATGCATTTCTCAAGGATTGGATCCGGAAACCTACTCTCCAACGGATCTGTGTTTCTCCTGCCAGATTCCATTCTTCGACAAAAAAAACCTACTAGTAAATTCTCTCGGGAGTAGGTCAAATAAAGTGAAAAATACACTGACTTTGTTAGAGAAGAAAACAAATAAGGTGACTGCAACCAAGGATGAGCCATATTTTTTTACTACACCGGAAGAAAAAGTTTTCTGGGCCGAGTAGTAAGGTATTACTTACTTATAAGGCGAATTCATTAATAATAAACATTTGAACTCAATAAACTACGTACTTGTGGTTTTTACTCTACATATGAAAAACACTTTACTCCTCTCACTTTTTTTCAGAAAAAATATGCATCTCGGGCAATCCAAGTTCGTGAAAATAACAACAATAATGCACATAAATAATAACGCATGTAGCAACGTATGGCCGAAATAATGACGTAGTAAAACGTGGCCGTTTCTACGATTACCGAAAAAGACCTCATGCTTTTCTTCCATAGACTCAACACTTTCCTCGCGTATGTTCGTTTTTGTCTCATAAACTGATAGGGGTATCAAGCATATCATTTGTGATGTACCACTAAATAAAAAATAAATAAATAAATAAATAAATATAATATAATATTCACTGGTTCCTGGCAGATGTAGACATTCCATATGGGTCTACAATAAACGGAACTCTGAGAGTACTCCATATTAGAGTTGCATCCTTTGATGCAAATAAGTGAGAATTAATAATAAATGTTTTTTCTCTATTTTATCTCACTCATTAGGTTGTTAAGAAAGTTTTGGCGTTTTTTTTTTGCGAAAAAATATAACTTTTTATTTCCCTAGATGTCAGATGACAACCTAATACATATGCTAAGGGAGTTGCAGAACAAATCCTGCTCTTCGTTAGAAGGCAGTAAATAATCGAAAATTCACAGTTACAGCATTTTCGATTTTCAGTTCTCGCGTTATTTTCGAACAAGTCAACAGAAAATTCAGGTTGAAAAAGCTTCCTTTCATCTACCTTAGAAAGCACACCCCCTGCTCCCTGTGTAGCTCTAGCTTGATGGCTTGCGTTTTAGAGAAACGCAGATGAGCACTTTTTGAAGAATTTTCTCTGCGTTCTCTGAAATCCTTGCTGGACGACCCAATCTATACTGCTAATTCGGAGCAGTACAGTAAGCATTATCTATAGCTGTTATTTGGTCTAAAAAGCCGGAGATGCTTCGATAGGAAAACCCTCAAGATGCATCAAGGCCCATTCTCTGCACGGTCAAAAATCGGCCAAAAAATTTGATCCCAGGATCTGCCTTAGATATCGATAACTTTGCTAACAGACGGTCCACCACACATCACATTCTCGAGGATTTTTGTCATATGGCTGTCACCTTCTCCAGCTTCAGATGCCCCTGCTACGCAAAAAAAAAGTCGCCAAACATACCGACTCAAAAATCGCAGGCTCAAATTTTCCGTTTCGCAGCTTCTCGTTTTCTGAGCATAGGGCACCAGTGACGCAATCACAAAATAGGCAGTGGTCCCTACCAATTATAGAAATTGTTATACTTGTCAAGGTCGTGCATAGTTTCGTAAATTGTAGGAAAAATGTGGACGAAAAAAAAAACAAAACTTTTGCACCAAGCTACTTAATAGTTTGGGCCACATCAACAGTTGCCATGTTTTAAAGTTATTCTCTGTATTTTTTTTATTCATTTGTATTCTATCTATACATGACAAGACGGTACCACAGCTTCCTGCAGTTTTATTTGGCTAAATTTTTGTGCATGTACATATGTAATTCCATTCAATCGCTATGCAATACCAGTTCAAAAGAACAGTAAATGCATAAATACCCTGTCTTCACTACTATACGGATCAACTACATCGCAATTTTCATCTTCGGCAAGCTTCCAACATACATTATTCGCCCATATAAAGTCTCCACGTAATACATATTGGTCAAAATTCATCCTTCCTTTTTCATCTTTCTCTCGCTATTCAT
>KN728426.1:4931-20291 GCA_000816745.1 Ancylostoma duodenale
CGCACCCCCCCCCCCCCCCCCCCCAACCTCCCTTTTCGCCGCGAATGATAATAATCCGATGAGATAGTGGGCAAATGTAAAATCATAATAAAATTTTCTACAAACATAATTGAGTTCATCTAATAGCTGTTACCACAGCGTCGCTAACATCGCTAACTACTACGCTCAGCTCAAGTAAAAAAAGCTCTGGCGAACAAAATGTTACTTTAAGTTGAAAATTGATTGCGAATCCTTCATTCCCGTACTTAAATAAATTGTGAATCACGTGATAGGTCGCTGTTACACAAAAACACCACCTTCAATACTGCTTAAAGAAGTTCAGTATCAATAAATTTCGGGGAATACCGAGAAGAAATTCCAAAATGACGAATAATAATCAAAAATATCGCAGAGTTGACGTCGCCATGGATGCCGCTACTAGTCAAAGGTGTGTGACCACGCCCCTTCGCCCCACTTCTCTCATGAAACTTCCCGTCAGGGGTGCAGATGGTTGTCAGAGTAAACAAGGCAACGGTATGCTGAGAGGATTGGGAGGATAAGAGAATAATCAGCAGACCTCTTCCGGTTCTAGCGGCGACGTCTCCATCTTTATCATGAAGTATATCTGTTTATTTGTCATCCTTACCTCAAAAAGAAATCTACTGAGGCTAATTAAAGGGAAAATGTTGAGTAGTTATAGAAGTTCTGCTAAATCACAGTTCCCTAAGTTGTCATGCAGTAGAAGCATTGTAAGACGAGAAGAAAATCACTAGTGGAATGTATGTGTCAGAGTGAAAGAAGGAGAATCAGAGCAAGCGCTGAATGGATTTGGAAAAAAGATTAGCTGGGCAAATGGCAGAGAGATGGGGTGAAAACATCGTGAAAAACGAAAGGACATTTGTGATGGAAATTAAATAGACGGTGGGATCAAATTAAACAAGAAAAATGAACCTTCGCGGCTGTGAAGATGGCAAAATTAGCTGATTCCATTCACATCCGCTTTTCTCCTCTCGAAAATGGAAAGATGCCTGAGAAGATGTGAGAAAAAACACCGTAATGTACACTGTCACCCAATCATTTCCTTCAAAACGATAGCAGTCAATCTCACAACCGACTAGAAAAACTTGCAGAAGCAAAAAATCGCACCATTCGAGTGCACAGCGAGCAGATTTCCTGGTATGAATGAGGGAATAGGCCTTACATAGCAACTAATTTGATCAGAGAGCTGGCGGCATTTACAAGATGCTCAGCGTGACAGGAATTTTTGTTGTATGAATATCGCGTATGAAATGTTTACTGTGACCAGAAATCGCACAGAATTAGAGATTGTGATGAAAAACTGGAATCTTCACCTTTGCAAAAGTGATATCGCACCAACTGCGATGAACGAAGGAGCAAAAGCTAGGACAGCCGGAATAGAACGCTGGAAGGACTGCAACGAGTCATCACAAAGCCTAAAGTAGCGGCGTAGAGGACCGGAAGTCGTCCCTGAGTTCTGCTGGAATTCTGTTTTTTACTCCTCTTACAACACATAAAGTGCAAGTCTTTGTAGCCTAGTAGATGAGACGTTTTTTTTTTTAAACGAATCCACCTTATTTATGGATCGAAAGAAAGAATAAGGAGAAATTCTTCGGACAGTCGTGGTCATGCTGGTTATGGTGTTATACTCCACGTAGAATATAGCACCTCAAAGGCATCGTCGCACCTCAGGACCGTCTCTAAAGTTTACAGAAATAATTTGCAGGAGCAGCTGATCACAATGGTGTATGTACAAGATCCCGTGCAAAACTGCCGGAAACGCGTTTCCTAGCCCAAAATCTTGGAGAGCTTGTGGGCGGGGCCTGGGTGGGAGGAGGTTCTGAATGATGCATTACCGGGAGCGCACCTTCTGAGGAAATTCGTACTTCACGTCAGATTTCCCCACATTCTTGCCCTAACAAGATAGAAGGTGCGCTCCATGTGGGAACAGCAAAGGAGGACATGGGGTGGAAACCATTTGGTCCCACCTTTGCAGTCACTGAAGATTCTAACGATGAGGAAATTCCAAAACCAAAAAACCACCGTCAACAGCGACATCGACTCCAGTAGCTATCGATTTCGAGCGAAATAACGCTGGCGTCGTTGCTGCACGGGCCACCAACAGTCAGTGCGTATCAAAACCGCTGTCGCCTTAACGACGACGCACGCACACTGCCATACTCCACGTGGACTATAGCGCTAGCCTCGAGTTTCACCGCTGACGTCGCCACTCAATCGTGGAACAGCACCGTTCAACACATCGTGGAGGACAACCACTTTTGCCTCACAGACTACCCCGCCTGGTCGACCGCGCCGCACCACCGACGCGGCGCGGTCGACCAGCTGCACCCTATTGTTGTGGGATGTTTTCCATCGTTTTCTTTGCGTATTTTCTTCATTCCAAATGCTAGGAAGAAACAATGAGCAAAACGCCAATACCGGCAATGCCCCAGAACCACTGTACCCAGCTGCTCCGCCGTGTCACGTAGGTGGTGCAGCGCTGCAGACCAGATGGGAGATATTCTGAAATGCAAGAGTGGCTGACTGGCACTGTATGCCAGGATCTTTCAACAAGCATAAGAAATGCGTCGCAGTGATGTTGCTAAGCAAGATGACCATGACAGTACCAACCTAGATCTTCGTCTATTTCTAAGGCAGGGTAGACAAGCATGGGGCAACTCATTCTGTACTGACACTAGTAGAAAAGAATGATAGTCTGAAAAGAAAAATGAGTGGTTAGTGCCAGTATCAAGCAAAAAGTAGAAACTCTCAAAGAAATTGCGAATAAGAGTTTTCCCCAAAAGAAGTTACAAACAAGCTTCCGAGTAAAACTGTTGTAAACTACGAGAACCTCACCATCACCTAGTTTTCAGAATCCCTAAAACAAATTGTATGAACGCATTTGAAACTTGCTCAACCAAAAGCTTGCTGACAACTTGCTTTCGCCTCTTCTTTCCGGCAACTTGCCGATCCAAAGCCAGCCGACAACTTAGTAAGCAGTCAGCCGTTGGGTTTGCAAGTTGTCGACCAGCTTTGGGCAAATAACTTATGAAGACAAGGAAGGTGAAAGCAAGCTGCTAACAAGCCTTAGGTCAAGCATGTTTCGGATGCGACCAGACAACTTGTTCTGAGGGTTCTCAAATGCAAGTTTACAATTTTTCATTTTGCAACTGTTCTGCTAGGAAGTGGCAGAAGCAACCATTTTGAGGATTTTCAAAAGCCAAACAGATGTTGGAAAGGTTTCGAGTGGTGTTATCATTTACTCTGATAAATGTGCGCTAGGAACACAGCCCGAACGGCATAGTGCGTCGATCGCAGTTGCTCCCATCCTCCCCTCCACTGCTTACATCCTTCAGCAATTGCTGCTGAAAGGACGTAAGCATGAGCAGCAATTGCGGGAAGGCTAGCAGCAACTGGGAGGGAATGCTGCTAGGGTTTCTACTCGAGGTATGGCCTGCGTCCCTAGCGCACCTTTACCCGAGTGGGTGGAGAGCGATGGTGCCACCTTGGGAACAGTATGGAAGAGCTGCCGGAAGAAATCATCGACGCCCTTACATGGTCCCCAGTGCAACGCCCATCCGCATACGTCGCGCAGGTTGTACGACGCAGCGAGCGACAATTACGGGGTGTCCCACACCTGTCCACAGCGAATTCACTGACGGGTACAGGCAGAACACACCGCTGTGGCACGATTCCTGGAGATTTTAGCGGCACAAAAGCGAGCTGTCGAAGACGAGCCGGGCTCAGACTGAGCAAGAAGGGCAGGTGACCCTTGTGACGTTATCAGGAAGCGAGTTGAGTGGATCCAAGGCCTGCAACAGGTCCAGGAGCCAGGCCGGGTGGGCGCGCGCAGACGCCGGGGTGGGGGGTCGGCGCGGGACGGAGAGGGGGCTGAGCGCAGAGAAGCGAGAGCCGGGGGGCAGAGACGGAGAGCAGGCTGTCAGGGACGCCGTTTTCGCGTGCCTCTGGTCAGTGCACTGTATCGGGTTTCTGCTTCCGTTTCTCTAACCACCTCATGGTCCTGCTTGCAGTACTGTACTGCTCATTCTCATGGTCTCAGGCCACTGGGCAGCACCGTCCAGGCTCATCTTTCTACTCTAGGCAAGAAAATTCGAGAGCTTGGCATTCAGCTGTTGGAGCATCAATCCACAATCCTTTTCGCCCTCTGAATCGTCACCTTTCTCACTTTTCTTATCTTACTCTGCTTATACAGAGTGTCTGCGACACCAAATCACAATTTCTTCCGCAGATGATTTGTTGTCGAGCGCATGGAGCGAAATTTTTCTCGTGCAGTGTGCCTGCAGACTGTTCCCGTCAATGATTTCTCACTCCACATGCTAGGACGCATCCGCGTTTGTTTTCCTTCCCGCACAAGTTGCTTTATGATTCTTTAGCATAGTAGAAGCGTTGATGTTAAGCCAGACTGTCTGCATATCAAATGTCCTGGTCATATACGAGCTTAATATGTACATACTACTTTCCTTAGGACCGAAGTAATTAAAAGTAAGGTTTAGTTAAAAGTAATACATTGGATATATTCAGATTCGGATATTCAAATTCGAACAATCCAAAGGTCCATATTCCCGAAGGAGAGGGCAACACATCCATGGTGCAAGAAAACAATGACTATATGGCTTCCTCGTTCTCGTATACGGCAGTGCTTGATTCAGTCCCTGAATTCTTGATCAAATCAAAGAAACTACTCGGTTTTCACCTGGTGATAGATGTAGTACGCTCCTATAAGGTTGTAGAATGAGTCATTGGTGGATTAATATGAGAGGGCCACGTTATGCCGATCAATACACGGAATAATAAGATCTCGCTACATCAAAACCACTGCTTTCTACGAAGCTTTTGAACTATCTTCTATTAGGCTGGTCGGAAAATCCTGCACCAACATTTTTCTTTCGATCCAGAATTTCTTGGACTTCAATTGAAATTCTTCGGCAGTAGAATGTGGTAGAATGTTCAACTGCTTCTCAACCTTAAAAACTGGCAGACCAGATTCCATTCATGATCAGTAATGCTGTGATTGTTCGAGAAAGAATGTAAAATTTGGTGCAGGACTTTCAGACCCTGAAGAGAAGTGTTCGCTTCATTCTGATGATGTCATTCCATTAGAGCATGTCTTTCTTCATGAAAAATAAAATCCTAGGACTGCAACTTGAAAAAAAATAGTTGAATCACTGCTTGAGTAATTTCCTGAGGTCTAAACCACTGAAGGGTTGTTTGATTTTGTAATTCTGTTTCTTAATGTAACTATCCGAAATTGCCAACTATCATTTTTGTCAAATTTTAAGGTTTTCCGCGCGCAGCAACAAAATCAATCTACCTTGTTTGATGGCTCGTATTACGAGAAATCTGCTCATGTAGCTATCGTAAACTCTTCTTGGGTAGCGCCTCCTTACCCTCTCCCCACTTCGAAATTTCCTTTTCTCCAAATGGCTTTCTGCTGTAATGTCGCTTTTGGGCACTATTCCACATTAGGGGCCCCAAAACCTTCAGAAAGTTTTTTTTTTCGCCGAAACTTGATACAGGAGGGTTGTTTGAGGTGCTGAACACGAATATCATATCCATGTTGCACCGTAACTCCGTTTTTGTAGGGTTACGGGAGGCATATTGTAGATACGGTGTCTCACAGAATCCTCTCAATTTTTGCATAGAGGAGTTGTTTTGGGCGCTGATCACAAATATCGTATCCGTTTTGTACTCTCGTTTTCACAGAGATATGGTAGGTATAGGGTAGGAAATTGAGACAAAATTTCGGGATGAACTGATTTTGGGGAAGAAAATAAAGGATGCATGCAAAATATAGTTGATATTCGTGATTAGCGCCTAAAACAACCCGTCTATGCAAAGTTTGAGAGGATTCTGTGAGATACCGCGTCTACAGTATACCTACCGTAATCCTGCATAAATGAGGTTACGGTACGAAATGAATACGATATTCATGCTCAGCATCTCAAGTAACCCTCCTATGTAAAATTTCGGCGGAAAATTTTTCTGAAAATTTTGGGGCCCCCAGTATGGAATAGTGCCGATTTTGCAATCATAATAGCCAAGGAATGTGCCAAATGACAAAGGTTTATCGTTGATTGCTGGTTTTTCCATAGTTCACATCTTCCCATCTCAGTGCTGTTGCCATAATTTCATTCATTTTTCGTCATTTTCTCTCTCTCTTTTTTTTCAGTGAGTTGAGCAGACTGTCGCGTCGGCCACTACGCGTTCTCTCGAACCAATTCATGCCGGCGTCTGCTCCCGCTACGCCGGCAACGTCCAAACCTGGAAAAGTAACGGTTAAGGCCAACAAGGACACTCCTACACACAACAAGAAGCACAACCAAGATGCGAACAATCCAAGCACTTCGGCGAACAGCAGTAAACCGACGATTCATCGTCAAAAAGCAGCATCGTTGCGGATTGCTCAAGCTCTGGCAATGTTCGACTCTTTTGATAGGAGGTCAGTGGTGTTTATTTTATATTCAGCCTTTTCAACTCTCATTATTTTAGTTGTTTTTTGATCACATCGGTTCTCTTTTCATAAATGAGTATTTATGTATCCTTGCAAGATAGGAGCTTTTATTTGTCTTGACAATAGTGTTCCATTAAATTTTGGCGCTATTCCACTAATTCTGCCCCAAAGTCTTGAAATCAATTTTTTTTTGCTGAGATTTTGTCTAAGGTGTCAGTGAACATCCTGAATGCGAATATCATGCCCGTTTTCTTCGCACCTGCCATTCAGAGAAACGCTCATCGCTGATCTAACAGATACCTTCACGTCATTTCTGGGGCTGTTTTATATGCTAGGCAAGTAAAAACCATCGACCAAAAACCATGACTAGTAAGCTGTGACTTGTCAAAAGCCGCTGAGTGCTGCACGTAGGAGTACGCCAGTGGTCACTGATTTCTGAACAGATTTTAACTTTGTGTTACGATACCATTTTTGTTTTACGAGGCTCATGGTAGCTCACAGAACTTTCTCAAACTTTGCAAAGAAGATTTTCTGTTGATTTTCTCTGAAAACTCAAGTACAAGAGTCGTTGAACGTACTCTTCCCGAATATAATAGCAGTTTCGCGTTATATCATCGATTTCATTGATTTTCTTCCGTTTTTTTTTCTCTACTGACAGCAGTGTTATTTCAGAGTTTGGTAAAAAAAAATCTGCAGTAAACATTTGACATTTCTTCGCAAATTCCAAACCATATTTCTGACATGCTCCTGTAAGAATCTTAACAGGTTTTGGATCGGAAGATGTTAAGCGGTTAATTTTGGAGCGAATTTGGTAAACTTGATAAAATTGCTGATCACAACGCGAACCCTGTTTGATTCGTGTTTAGGAGCGCGCGTAGCGCAGTGGCAAACCCGCTATCTCTTGCACAGTCAGTGTTTCTAATTCTTGGTTGACTAAGCCGTCCATCCCTTCGAGGTTGGTAAATTGGTACCAGAGGAGATTCTGTGGATCTCTTCCCTAAAATAATAGTGGTTTACGCCCACGCATACCCTTCTATGATAGAATTCTAACGCTCTTCCGATGCAATAACTGGTGTCACGGAGATAATCACTGGCACCTTTTTATTTTTGTGTGTTTCCAGAAGTATCCATTTTGTTCATGATTGACAAGTTCGTTTCTAGCTATCATAATACCTACTGTCAAAACATCACGGATATCCAGCACAGCCTTGTTGAGCGCATAGATAGTCTTGTGAATTCACTGGCAGCATTGGCGCCTGGTGCTCCAAGCTCGTCAGACCGGGACGATGCTGTAAGATTAGAACAGCGACGAGAAGCGAATCGATCTGTGAGTTTTGAACGCTTTTGAAATTCTGCCTTCTTATGCGCTGTAGATTTCGTGCATCTTCACATGACGTCATTGTTCCAGTTAAATGCTCATTTGGTATGTTTGCAAAGTGCCTCTTGTGCTGCAAGAGATATTGCGGCACAACAAGCTGCAGTGGCGTTTGAAGCGATAAAGAAGCATCGCCCACAAGAAGTCAAAGGTTTGCTAACTTGATCAAGTATTTTTTCTTTCCACATCACCGGACCATTCATTTCATATTTAAAGTTTTATGTTATTTTTGTTGGGAATCACTCTCTTTTTTTATTTTCGAGTGCTAATTCTATATGAGCTATGATATTCTTGTTTTGTTATTCATCTTAGTAGTGTAAATATTTCTATTTACTTCGGCGTCTAGGGGTAAAAAAGTTTACCCTAAGTCGGAACTCTTCAGCGCAGCCAATTTCATAGTATTCCACATGAACAAAGTAAAGAAGTAACATTTTTTTTATTGAGAAGAGACTTTTTGCGTGAAAGTCTCGTCCACGTGTGCTGTAGTATGTTCACAGCTTGCACTATCAGTTTTTTACTGGGTATCTTGTTCATATGTGAAGATTCTGGTGAATTGTCATCAACATAATTGCTCTTTAATGACAGTGATGGCTCGTTAAAATTTCGGGTGACAAAACATTCTGTTTTCGTCTTCTCGGCGAAAAGTCCACATAACAAAAGAGCATTTTTGTTTCAGTGAAACGTGGAAAAGTTACAAAGAAAGAGCGAAAGGAGAAAGAGGCGCCATCATCATCGAAAGGAGAGCGGAGTAGTCATCGTGAGAAACCATCATCTAAGGTAACTTTTGGTTTCTCTATGCATTTTCTTTCCCTATTCATTTTACACATAATTTGATGGGTCAGCTTTTCCTTGCCAAATGGAGATTTTCTCACTAATTTTGATGGAGGACTGATACTGAATATGTTTTGAGATGTAATGTGAATTTTCTTTTTTGGTATGATCAAACACCATGAAACTACTAAAATAGCGCACGTAGGTGATGTGGTAATAGTTTAAAAACGAAGTGAAGATCGAACAAAGAAGAAAGTAAAGAAACTATGAATACATCTCCTTTTGAAGCTTTCCGTTTACGAAAACATGAGTATTATTACAGGCACATGCACATGCAACGAATCAAGTAGATCCCACCCCGGAGACTCCTGTTACGACGAACCATCGTGTGACTAACAAGCGTCGAGCAACACAAACACCAACATCGGCGCCACCGCCTGAGAAAAAGGTTACTATAGTTTTTTTTTAATTCAATAGTTCTTTCTTCATTCTCAATGTATGCTATATATTTGTAGTATTGGCGCTGTTTCAATGTTATTGTAATGTTCGATAGTGCTATTTTCAGCCTAAAAAGGAAAATGGCGTAAAGAAGAGAACAAGCAATCGACTGAGCAAAACCCCACGTGTAAAGGCGAAGGAAGAGGATGAGCCTACGTACTGCTTCTGCAGTCGGGTAAGGCGAAATTAAAATTTAATCTTTATTATACTAAGATTAAAAAGAGAGAGAGTTGCCTAAGAGCCATTTCCTTTTTTAACATTCTGATTCACTTTACCGAGTAATGCTGTTCAATGTCCACGTGCACCATTAAAAGCAATGTTTCTTGCAGATTTCTTTTGGTGAAATGATTGGATGTGACAACGACAAGTGCGAAATTGAGTGGTTTCACTTTGAATGCATTGGGCTCACCACCAAGCCTAAAGGAAAATGGTTCTGTCCGAACTGTCGACATCCGGACAGCGCCCGAATGCCGAAAGCCGGCCGTGTCATCAATACAAACAATCGGAACGCAGCAGCGGTCGAAAAAGTCTAGTCCTATCATCCATTTAGTGTTTTTTTTTATTTGGTGATTAGTGAATTTGAATTTCCTACGCTCCTTCTACATGCGGTTTTTGGTTTGTGAAACATTCTACCTGGTTCTTCTGCTCCTACATGTTCATGTGGTTGCTGTTTTCCCATTTTCCTATGATCACTTGTAGTCTTTGTGCCTACTTTTCATTCACTCAGAGTGGCCAGCATCCTGATTAGTTCTTACATATGTGACTAGGATTCCTTTCGACAGTTTTCAGCGATTCAGCACGGAGAAAACTCGACCACCTCCTAGCTACCAAAATTTTCTGTGTGATCATCTCCCGATCTCTGGTTTCAGCTAATGATTGTTCCATCCGCTTCTGTAAAGGTTATACACGAGTTAGCGGGCCTAGCTATATATTAGACTTTGCAGCTAGATATAAACGATCGTCCTTGAGAATATGACAATTTCCCAAGTCATCATTGGAAAATCAAGCGGATATTTTAGCGCTGCTCGAATATTTCCCATAGACGAACCGCGTTATTGACACCAGCAAACTTTTGTTCATGTTGAACATCTTATAGCTGTTTCGATCCAATCACTATGTTTTGCCAGAAGATTCGGACTGGAAATCGCTAATTTTGGTTTTGTATTTGTTTCATTTTGTGGTGTGCTCAGGGAGGATCGTGCTCAGATGTTCTCGATACGCTCTGCATTTCCCTATTACCGGTTCATAATAGAATCTTCCTCTGGGCTCTCTGAAAATCAGTTGTTGCTACCAGCACCAAACCCTAACCTCCACTGCATTCTTTGTCTTCGAAAGATGTGATACGTTAACATTTTTGTGAATCAACCATTTCCTCAGCAGATCTCCTACTACTGATAGGTGTAGATAGTATTGCTTCGTATGTAGTTCAAGATTAATGCTAAATAAACAATAAATATGTTTAGAATCTGTTAATGTTGTCTGTTAAAGCGGTTATTCCGAAGAAAACTTGCATGATTTATAATTTGTCTGTAGAAATCGTGTAGTTCCCAAATCATCAAAACTATACCCACTTCTCTGGAATGGCTTCGTATTTGTGTCCATTATGTTTTGTAGTTTGAGAGCATTGAAGCGTCGGAATTACGTAAATGTCCACGGCGAAGGACAAGCAGGATGGTGGAGATTTGCGCATAAGGACCAATCAAGGTTAATTTTAGACCCATCTGCTCTTTGTTTCACTTAGAAACATTTGGATTTGATAGGTGAGACGTACATTGCCGCGACACAGAGGCCAGATGGGACATGGAGGAAAGCACGTCGTGTAAAAGATGGGTAAGCATTCAAGTTACATTTGTGAATAGTACGTGGTTGTGGTTTCTAATAGGGTAGATATTTATCTGCCAACCTACCAATAAGTTGTGCCACTGGGTTAAGTAAGGTCAGGCCAAATGAGAAAGTTGAAGAGTACATCTGTATTTCGAAAGCTGGGGTACTACTAATACTAAGTAGTAAGTCCGTCCTTATTCTTTTACCAATATCCGCATGTCTGTATGTATGTTGATATAGTAAAAAAAAAGAAAATATGGTTGTTTGCACCTTCTTAGCTTCTTAACCATTTTCCACAGTTTTTGCATAATTAGTGGTCCTTGGATTCCTTAAAAGTATGTATATAGGACCAAGAATTAATGCTTATGCGAGGTTATTCTTTGCTTTCACATTTACCATATTCGATCGTAGCTTTGCTGAATACTGGGAGTCTTGAAGTATTTATTCGTTTGAACGAAACCAAGCTGCTACTGATTGAACGCTCCACATGTGAAGTCCTCTAGAACTTTAAATTCTAATTGCATTCAGCTACATTCCCCAAGAAGAGCAGCCAAAATACCAGAATCCTTCACAAGTGGCGGCTGCAAGTCGGGGCAGAGTTGTCGTTGGGATGACGCCACGCGATATGAAACAAGCTACAGCAGGGCCTCGGCAGCCTATTGCAGGTGCACATATCAAGATCTCTCTGTTAACATGAAGAATGCTATTAATTTCAGCTGTTTTCAAACCAAATGCCGCTATAACACCACAGGAACAAATACAGAAGAAGATTGACAAGGTCAAGTTGAAACTGACAGAGATTGCTAAACTTGAGGTGAGCATTGCCAACGTTTTAGTTAAGTTGTTTTTGTCAACATTCAAATTTGTAATCCCTAAAGTCTTTCACTTTTTTTTGAATGTACGCAAAATTTAAGACATCGGAGTTTTACTTCATACGTTATGCTACACTTTCGGCTTTTGTTTCACCTTTATTATATGCAGCGCCGAACTCTGTAATATTAGATAACTCTAGTAGACGTGTCCACACAGACTCCTGCACGAAAATGGCAGGAAAAAGAATTAATTAAATCAATTATAATCGATAAATCACTCGATAATTTCATGTGAAATGTAACCTGTAACCTCCGCCGGCCAATGATGGGTATGCGTGCGAAACTACAGGGTGGGCCAAAAATACGGTAACAACTCTCGTTTCTCCTCTAAAGGAAATTGTTTTGCCGTGAAGTTAAATTCAGTTGAGATGTCCTTTCGCAACGTTTTACCGGAACACTGCTCCGGCCCAGAAGTCATGTTTGATTCAGGACTCAGCCAAAAGTATATTTTAGGTACCACTTGTTTCACTGAGTGACCACCCATTTGCTAGGCTCTAAATCGGTAAGGTTAGTAGGCTGTGAGGATACCCGAGACCAGGGCTTGTTAATATCTTGTTCTGAATTTGGCTAAGTTGGGCATGCACTTCAAAAAATGTTGGATGACCTGAACCTCAACCAATTGTGCGCCACAGTGAGCGACTTCACTCAACATTTTCGATCTTGATCCGAAGCTGACAGTAGATATCACGAGGTAAAGGGTTGCCTTATGGTAAGTATGACCTGGTAATCCTACGACTATGTTTCAAATTACATATAAATTCTTTATCTGTGTTCACTTTTCTGTGTTACCGTATTTATGGCCCACTCTGTAGGTCCAGCATCCTCAGCAATTTCTATTCGTTACATACTATCATACATACAGACTTTCACTTTTACATATACAGATAAAGCATAAATCCCAGTGTGCAAGCTTTCATGACAGTGAGAGTAAATCTAGCAATAATTTATGTGAAACCTTGTCAGGCGTACCATGCCCTAATCCCCTTCCCCCGTTTTATTTTTTGAATTATTGTTCGGAAATGACACATACGATTCTTCTTCATGAACAATTCTTCTTTATATCTTTGTTTTATTTACATTCAAACAGCAATGTTTAGGAGCGGATAAACAGTGGTGAAATTATTCCTCTCCCCAATCAAGTGGCGAAGGTCAATCGGAAGACAGAATACGAGAACGAGATCGACAAGCTCACGGAAGAATTGGAAAAACTATAAATTACGGGATGACATCCACTTCCTTCGATTCTTCTCAACGAGATTCGCTGACGCCAGTGTTTGCTGCTGCTCTGTTCGTCTCTGCAAAACGTAAACTCATTCGAAGTATTTCTTTGTCTGATCTGTAGTAGAGTGTTAAACCTCCACCCAAATTTCGCACAGAACTTTCATTTTTTTAAAATAGCTTATTGTAATTGTTTATATTTCTATCTACTTGGAGAAGTACTGAATGTTGTTACCTCGCATTAGGATGTATGTTTTAAAATGCCACCTACCCTGTGACTTAACGAACGAATACCATAATTACAAATTACATGGAAGGACGGTTGTCGTGTTCTATATTATATTTTTTTATTTACATGTATGAAAATTCGAAAACTCTAGATGTTTCATTTTGTGCAATGAATTGAATTGCGAACAGAGTTCGGCACAAGCTTAGCTCGAGCAGAAAAAATTACGAAGTCCTCTTTGACCTAGCCAAGAATCTACGAAGTCCCCATTGTAAACAAGTTAAAACAAGTTTTGGCGAGGAACATTGGTTTCGTGTTCTCAATGCACATCGACATGTCCTCACGAGTTAACAAGTGTTAACAAGTACACTGGCGGTGGAGCACGTTAACGCGTTGGCACTGTCATATAATTTTTGAATTTTTCTGGCTAAAATTTGAGAGGGGATGGAAATTTTGGAGGCTTCTGCCATTAGTTTGATAGAGCAATATTTCCTGAATACAAAAGTGCGAATAAAATAGGAAATAATTGATTTTGAAAGAAGTTATTTGAAGAAATTGTGTCCAAGTGGTGTTTTTCAGCTATTTTTTTCTGCTTTAAGTGGATAAACAAGGCAATTTTATCACTCACTGGGACGAGCAGCCTCTCCTCTAGCTAACCGCATCAGTACAATTAGAAATATTTGATTTGGAGAAAGTTGTTTGACGAAAATTCTTTGGACCGGTGCTGAACCCTAAATTTTAGGGTAAATTTAGGGTTCAGAGAATTCCTGAGCAATATCTCCTTTCAAAATCAAATAATTCCAATTTCCTCTGACGTTTGACAGTAGAGTCGTACTCGTAATCTCACCACAAAGTTTGAACAGGATCCATTCAGTAACAACGGTGCTGTGGGTACTGCGAAGTACTTTTTCACCTATAACTCCTGCCTAAATCAATTGAATCCAATTCTTTTTTGGATTTGGATAGAGAATTGCCAGGCGCAGCAACATGTCTATTTCCAGCCGGATCAGTGCAGAATCTGTCTTTTTATGAGTGCTGGGAGCAGTGCTGTAGAGAGAATTTTCGCATGATAATCGGTCAGACTCGTTTCAAAATCAAACAATTCCAATTTCTTCCGGTAATTGGTGCAGGAGTCGTACTCGTAATCTCACTACAAAGTCCGAGCATGATCAGTTCAGTACCAACAGTGCTGTGAGTACTGCAAAGTACTTTTTCGGGTGTAACTCCTACCAAAATCAATAGAATCTTATTATCTTTCAGAGTTAGATAGTACACTGCCATTTGGAATCATGCGCCTGTTTCCAGAAATATCCGTGCAGAACCTGCCCCTTTTGTAAACGCTGGAAGCAGTGCTTTTGGCAGAATTTTCGCATGATAACCCCTCAAACTCTTGCCAAAAGCAAGTGATCCCAATTTCCTACGACAGTAAGAGTTGGAGTAGCATTCGTAATCTTACTGTGAAATTTGAGCAGGATCCGTTCTGTAGCAACGATGCTGTGAGTACTGCTGGGTACTTTTTCAAGTGTAATTTTTAAAACAAATATTAATTTTACTCTTATTCCAGTCAGAATTGATAGAATTAATGAATGAAAAATTCTTAGGTTCAATCTCCCTTCTTCGCTCTTACTTCCACAGGAGTGGATGATTATTCAACCAAGGTCCAAGTCCCGGGTGCGAAGTCCCTTTAGCTCACCTCATCTCTTACGAAGCCCCGCTTGCCTTGAGTCAAGTCTTTGCCGAAGTCTGATTGCGAAGAATATTCTGGTCAGAGAAAACAGTTCGGAAATTCAGTCATCTCGTGTATGAACCTGTTATTGATTTTATTAGGTAATAATTACGCAAGCGGTAACGTTTTTCAAGTGAAAATTGTCATCTCACTTTGAACTGCAATCAATATTCTCCCTAGAATTTGAGCAACGTCCCCTACTCTAGAGACTGTCCATGTCTGCCGATTATGCACTTAACACTAGCTCATGGAAAACACATATATCATTGCCAGTTTCATTGAACAGAGTTTTGGACGGTGAACTCATTCAAGTTTTTAACCTTAAGAGCACAGTATATACATATGAGTTAACCCATGGAACATGACAGAGGTTCGGACTAA
>KN728429.1:9060-20284 GCA_000816745.1 Ancylostoma duodenale
TTTCACCAGCCTCCCACATGCAGCCATTAGGGAGAATCTTAGGAAGCTCGTGATACTTTGCATGAAAGAGTACAATTACATCAGGATTATTAATAATAAAATAAACTATACAAGCCAAGAAGGTGGTAGAGGCAATTATTTTAGAAAGGAAGATATAACTTATATAATAGATTCTTTACTTGATTCCAGCTATGTCTACTACGGAGGCCTTATATATAAGCAAGTTAGGCGTATACCGCAGGGTGCATCATGCAGTCCACAACTAGCGGACCTCACCATAGCCTATATGGAGTATGAGTTCACTAGAAGTAAACTTAATACTGAAGGTAATAAGAGAGTAGGTTTCTATAATGGCACTTACAGATACATTGATGACATCTTACACATCTCAAACGATGCACTTGGTTTTGAAAATAGTCTTAAAGAAATTTACCATCCTTCACTTTGTATAGAGAACAATCTCTCCCTATATGAAACCAACTTTCTAGATCTTAGTATTTCGACAGATAAAGATGAAATTAATTACAGCCTATTCAACAAGACTGATAGCTATAACTTTAAGGTTATTAGATATCCTAATAATACGTCTAACATTCCTAAGCATATAATCATAAGTACTTTCATCGGAGAAATAATAAGGATAAGTAGGACTTGTAGCAAATATGAAGATTTTGCTAGTAGGCTTACTGAGTTGTGCATCATATGTGTAAGCAATAAGTGGACTCCAGCTATGGTTGTTAGAACACTGTGTCATGCTCTTAGTAGTAGACCATTCATAATAAGAAGATACGGTTTTGATAGCGCCGTTCATTTTCCACTCCTACACTTAATAAGACGCAAGATATTTGCCGAGTAGGCAGCTATTTAAATGCATGCGGGCGGCAGCGCATTCAAATGTAATCGATGGTGACCTCAAGCATAGTACGTAAGCCAGCAGTAACTTATCCTAGCTCACTGGACTACCTCATATCATCCTCTGTCTCTGTTATTAGTAGTCATACACTTACTCTCTTGTTTTCCTAGGAGTATTAGGAACTTTCGAAGTCTCCTTGGGAACTACTGATGAAAGGGTCCAAGACCTGGGGGCGCCAAGGAGACCACACTTCCGGTCTAGTTCAAGCCCCGAAACCGATGTGTGAAAAAGTGAACAGCATTCTAGCTCTCCTATGTTCTTCTCAGAGCTCTCATTTCTTTCAATTTATCTTTGAGTAACATGGTTTTGTTCTACAGCCATTAATAACTTGTGTCTCTTTCAAAGTATCTTCCTGACGCCTTGTAATTGCTAAATTACATCAATTGAAGGTGTAAAAAGAAATGAAATGTTCTTGAGGGGGTTGGGGGCGCACTTTTCCTGTCTGGGGGTCGCCTCGAGGTCGATTTTTTACCAACACCACGCTTGACCCCGGGGATGAACGGAACTCACAAAGGGAGTGCACGAAATTAAAAATTTCGTGCACTCCCTTTGTGAGATAAAATTGCTGCGCTTTCGGAACGAGACCTATATGGTTGGAAGGTTTGTCCCAAACGATGTGACAGATTATACTTCAGTTTTGCTAAATGGTTAAGACAGGCTCAAAATTCCATCTTCTGCCACACTGACATGAATCTTCCTCATTCACAGCTTGGCAGCTGGACAGCCGAGAGGATAGTGACGCAGACCCACAGGATAAGGCTCGACGGTTTGCCGTCCACTAACATTGTTTTGCAAACTTCAATCCCCAACGTTTAACATGGTGAGGAGCCGTTCCGGAGATAGATGATTATCGATTATACACTATGTAAGTTACAAGACCTTGACCAAATTTGGCCAGCAAAAGCGCAACCACGCGTGAGCAGTCAAACATTCAAGGCGGTTAAAGAATGAGAAAGTGAGTGAATAGATTATATGGCATATCAAAATACTTGGCCCTCGCAGCGACATTGCTTCAAAGGCAGTGTCTCACCTTAGACACACCAGCCGAGAATTTGATGAAATCCTCGGCCGGTGTGTACGAGGCCGTACGAGACGTCTCTCCCCTTTCACCAGCGAGCCGAGATTGCGGTGCAGTTTTCGGCGTTGAGAACACCTATGCGATCAATGAGCTCAAGAGAGGTGCATAGAAGTCATGGAGTTTCCTTGCCGTGGAACTCGTCCGCGCCAAGTTGGATTGGTCCCTCGAAAACGGGTTTTTTGACAGTCTTGTCGAAAATCATATACATAGTTGAACTCAGCCCGTCGAGTAGGTCCAGATTCTATTTATATTCCAGAATCGAAAATGAGGTGAGGCACTGCCTTTAACACCCAGTATCGAGCAATAGTCCATTATCTCCAAAGCAGCGCTCGTAGACGTTCATTTATCTCCTGAACGGTTCCTCACCCTGTTAAAGATTAGCAATTGAAGTTTGCAAAAGTCTATTTGGGGACGGGATGCATATGGATGATATCCTGCTACCAAGATCTGAGTGAGAGAGATTCATGTCAGTATGGCAGGAAATAGAATCTCGAGCTTGTATTAGCCATGTGGCAGAATTCAAGTATACTCTGTAATATCGTTTGGAACAAGCCATCCAACCATGTATGTCTCGTTTCGAAAGCGCAGCTTGATTTCATGCACTTCCTTTGTCCGAGTTAAAAGTTCGGATATCGGAACTCGGAAGTCGAGAACCTCAAAAACACCGGAATGGAAGACGGAATTCTGCAAGTGCAGGGGCCGAATTCCAGTGCGACATTTCCATGATCAAATCGCCAAATGAGAGCGGCGCTGAGACGTGTGGTGGGAAACGTGATTTCGGCGTCAAGTAGCTACGGAGAGTGGCCACATTTGGTCCCGTTCCGAGAGGCGGCCAAATGTTGCCCACATATTAGGTTGGTGCCAAATTAATTGCCGTTTTGGGGTATGCACAAATAAACTTTTGTCCTCTGTAAAGTGTGAGCAATTTCAAGCTAACTTGTGTGATCTCCTGAAAGGGTTTTTCCTCCTCTTTCAAATATCTCTTGAACATTCTGGCTAGCTCTTCTCAGTAGCTTTCTGTAGAGCCGCAAACAAATGATGAGCCGACGCGATTTTTGGGTGATGGTTAATGATTTCAAACTCGACCAATTTTCACCGGATATATCCGTTGATCTTGTATCTATTTTGGCTCCGAATCTGCTTTTCAATGGTCAGTGAGCTACTAGTTGTCGAAGTTTCCTTTCGGCAATTTTGAACCCCAAGACAACCACTGTCGTTATTGCAGGTTGTTCCTTGGCGATCAAATGTTAAGGACAGTCATGAAAGAAAACTCTGATCTTACCACTTGCACAATGAGAGCAGGGATGGACGCTCACTATACTACAGTTTTGAAACATTTGACTTCAATCGACAGGGTAAGAAAGGCGCGGAAGTGAACACCCTGCAGTCTGACCGATGACCGGTGTTTCACTCCGCTCTGACATCTTTTCTAGCTTAATTTTTCTTCCCAAAACGATTCATTTCTAGAACAAGTAATTACTGTAGATGAAACTCGGTTTCTGTACGATAACAAGAAATGCGAATGAATATTGGTGGAGACGTTCTCCCATTTTCAAGTTTTCCTAAACCAGGTCTTCCCTTTGGGGAGGTTGTGCCAGGAGTTTGGTGGTGCTGTAATAGTTTGACTGGCTGCAGCCTTCTCCAGCCTGGTTAATCGTTGGCAACAGAGTCCTGGTATTGTAATTTCGAGTTGATGTCCGAAAATCTGCCGTAGATGTGGCTGGTAGTGGTGAACATAATTATTTTTTTCTCCTGCTCTAGGGTAGTGCCAAGCCTCTCATTTGAAAACTCACCCAGCAAAAACGGGCGCAGTAAGGCCAAAAGTTTGTAGATTTTTGCGATCGTAGTTTTCAATATAGAGACATATCATTATAAAGTGGGCATCAAATTTATGAAGAACAGTGTGTAGAAGCCAAGTTATAATACTTTGAACTAAAGTGTTCGTTTCGGCAATTAATTTCGCACCAATGTAATACTTTCTACGTCAGCCTCTTTAGGTGCATATAAGTTTCGGGGCTTTCGCACCTAACTCTTTGAAGCGCCAAAACTCCGCTCACATTCAACACTTTCATTCAAATCAAAAAGCATTGGCGTCCGTGTGATGTTGTCAACACGGCACCAACCAACAGGGTTTTTCCAGAAGCCTGAAATTCTACAGTTTTATACTCGAAAGATTTGCACACGTAGTTCTCGAGTAGAATCTGTTCCTTTATGAAAAACCTTAGAAACTTGAAAAGGAGGAAGTCTAATGGTGAAAGATCCAAGAGATACTACAATGCAGGTTAGGATTTCAATGCACGAATGGTCCATTCTCTGTACGGTTGACACTGCAATATGCTGGTGTGCGTTATCCCGCATCAGCGGACCCCGTAACTTCTGTTTCTTTATTGTTTATTGTTTACACTCCTTTATCACACCGGCGTAATGAATATCTAGATTTACGTGCGAAAAGTTCCGCTGATTTCTCTAAATCTTCATCAGACAGCTTCGTCCAATCGCCAAAGAGGTCTTTGCCACAGCAGTTCCATCCTTCCCGGTCCTGATATTCTTGTTTCGGACGGTCTAATTGTATCGAATTTGATCTTCTCCAGAGCCGTTTCGAACTCATCCAGTCGTCCTGGTGAAGCGATAGATCCGACGTCGATAGCGACGATGTGGAGAGAATCAGTCGATTGCTTTGGCATTCGGCCCACGCTTGCCAGATACTTATTGGACCGGCTCCTTGAACTCAACTTCTCCTGTTCTGATCTCATATTTGAGAGTTTTTCCTCAACAAGAGAGTGTATTAGTCGCCGGTTATTGTGCAACTGTTTGGAAAAAAAAAGCATTGCAGGTGACTCAAAATGCTGACCATGAAAAGTCTAGGAAATGATCTCCTCCTACATATTGTTGCATATGACCCATTTTGTACCAACAGTAACTGTGAGGAAGCATCCTTCACTTGTGAGTTGTTATTTCTATTCCTAAAATTGACCAGGGTTACGGAAATACCATATAATACTGACACAGTGCGTATCATGAATACGTATAAACGCAGCCCGAACATAGCGAAATTTCAGCTTCACGCGGATTTTTGGCAAAGATCCGGCTACGAATCAACTCAACGTACCCGAAATTCCTAGTTACGAAATTTCATCCACGTACATTACTGGAATGACTATAATGGGAAGTTAGGCCTCATTGCAGCGTATCATAATTGTAGACGCACATTCAGCCGTAAACATTAGGTTGTAGAGAAAGTAATGAAAGAAACGGCATCCAAGTCGGATTTTCATCTCTAACTTTTAAGAGAAGTTTTTCCACTGAGCATACACCTTCCAAATCTGTAACATTACTCCCGCGCATAGACAGAACGTCGATTCTCTCTTCTCAGAACTGTGCAAGTTGGCGGCTCGACAAATAGAGAGACCCCTGTTCAAAGATGGTCTAACTACATGGACTCTTGCTCTCCCAAGAAGAAACCAAGGTGCGAAATGAGATAGTGATCAGAGTGACAAACCAAGGGAACAAGAATATTGGGTTACCAGAATAAGGGAAAGTCCAACTAGTTTGGAACAGGGAAAAATGGGAAAATTGGCATGTAAAATAAGTGGCGTGGAGCAATAATTTTTCGTTTCTCTCGTTTTTCTCCAATGGTTCATCGCAGTTTTCAGAATTGGGCTACCCATATGGTAGCCGTAACTGTCTTATCTTGCGGGAGCAACTCGAATCACAGCAATCGCTTCGCGTCCGAGGTGTGGGTTCGCATAAAAGCCCATAACTCCAGATTCGAAACAAGTGGACTGTGGTAAACGTGGCCATTCTCACCTTGATTGCAATACTGTTGTTATTGACCCCAGTGTTGGCCAAGGTGTTGCAGAGTAGCATATGTATAGCAGAGGTTGGATCAAAAGCACCTTTTCACAGTTGAAGGTGTAACTGCAGCAGCATGCACCACCTAGTTTTCAATAGCCACAGGGTAATACTTTGGGGAATTTCCTACAGCAAATCATGCCTAATCGAATCTTCACGAATAAGGAATAAAAAAGTTCTGGAAAATTTCTTCCATTACCTTCGCTTCAACCTAATACAAATATTACTCCGCTTAGAAAAAAAATTCTCCTCTCAATATTGTAGTTAGTAGTGGCATGTATACACTATTTGATCAATATGTGCGCCGCCGATCCGAACTTTTAGGAGGTGAGCAGGTACACATATCCCTTGTACCTACCTCAATCTGCAAAAAGCGTGAGATAGTCGGCCAATTTTGTCTCTTTCCAAGTGTTATCTGTGGAGCTGTGAAGGATCGTAACTGTTCAGGCTGAGTGAAATCACATTAATCCGAGTGTGCTTTTCATAGCCCACTTTCATTGAGGGATTGGCGTAGACAGCAGTTCTACCCTTCAGGAAAAGCAAAGTTTAGCTCGCTGTTTTCGTTGTTGACGGCGAAAGGTATACATAGACAATGTCACGGCAGTTTGTAGGAGTTAAAATGAAGCCAATGCAGACTAGACGGGAACCAGATGGCATGTCAGAGTAGGCATATAGGTTTGTATGAAAAACAGCCTACCCTGCCTCCTCTTTCTTTCTAGAAAGGCACGGTAGTATTAATCTGCCATACTTTCGGCATCTTAGCAGATGGTCAAACGCTGGAAACATGGCAAATCAGTACGACCGTGCTTATCTGAAAAGAAAGAGGGGATAACGCAGACCGCTCTTCATACAGACCGATACGCTTACTATACCATACCATGAAAGTCTTCAAATGCATCCTGGACTCACGGCCAAGATCAATTGTCTCCGCAACATCAAATCAGTGTGGATACATCAAAGGCTGCGGCACCATTGACGCCATTTATGCGGTGCGACTACTTGTTGAAAGACATCGCGCTGTCCATCTCGCCCTTCTCGACCTCGAGAAAGCGTTCGACTGCGTCACACGTGAACTTATATGGATGACTCAGCGAGTGCATGGAGTACCCGAGGAATACGTGCGTTGGATTAAGATGCACCTGAGTCCGTCTGGCGTGGTGAAATGCTCGGCAGCGACTAGCTGTTGTGTCTCGCCTGTCTCCGGGCACACAAGCTGTTTCTCGTTAGGGTCTCTTTCCTGTGACCATGACTCTCTTATTTCCGAGGGTACTCACACTCTACTATCGTGCTAGACCTTCTGTACTAACACAAAAGTAGGAATACCAGTCTATTTATTAGTCTTATTTGTAAAAACCGGAATACAGTAGACGTGGGGGCTGCTGCGGCTCTCCGCCTGACTCCTGACTGAACACCTCCAAGGCCTCAAACGACGACCTCATACATATATGCCTCTGTTTCCCGCCATCGATCCATCTGGACGGGAGATCTCCAGCCCACCTATGGAGATCATCGGTCTCCTGCCTGCCGATAACAGAGTCCTTCCTGGCATAAAGCCATCAGCCACAACACTAGCAAACCCTTTCCCGTCCACTTTGGAGTACATCAAGGGTCAGCACTCTCCCGCTATTGTTTATGCTCTGCGTGTACGCCATCACCAGGGATATCCAGAAGCCGCATCCATGGTGTCTACTATAAGCCTACGATGTGATGACAGTCTCAGAGAGGAGGGAAGAACTGCATGCAAAAGTACAGCTATGGAAAGATCGCTTACAATGGTATGGATTGCGGCTGAACATTCTAAAAACTGAATATATGGAGCACGCAGCAAAGATAGAAGCGGAACCGTCTGTGTCGACGGCAACGATCTGGAAAATGCCAATCCGACTCAAGTCCAAAGTCTACCTGACGGTAGGAAGACCGGTCGCCCGTCATGGGACGGAGTGCTGGCAGCCGCGAAGGTTACCAAGCAAGTCTTGCAAACAATGGAGATGCGAAAGCTAAGGTGGTCAATTAGTGTGACGTCAAAAGACAAAGTCTCGAATGAGATGGTTCGCTTCACCTTTTGAGTCGCACTCATAACCGACAAAATGAGAGAAACCCGGTTGGTTGTTTTACGTAGTCAACACATTCGGAGAGTGGCCTCGAATATTCGAACATCGAATATCCGAGTCCTTCGCAACCATTTGAACGAATAAATAATATTTGATCTGGAAGTGTTCGAAGTTTCGAACTCGAATATTTGGATAATGCAACTTTCGAATGTTCGAATATCCAAATACTCCAATAATCGAATATTCGAATGATCGAATAATCGAATAAATGTCCCCTGCAGAGTGTTAAGTTTGTATAAAAGATTTAAATGATTTCTAAAGGCAATCACGAAATTTGTGAAGACAACGAGATATCTGTGTCAGTAGCTTGGTCACGCCCCATTTTCCTTCACGATAATGCACAACCATCCCCCTATAATTCTACAAGCAGCACGACCCGAAGCATCCGCAATGCCGCAATGCCGATTACCACCCCTTATCCCTGGTACAATGCAATTTTCGCCACTGGAGAAACGCAGAGAGACAGGCACTTTCTCCAAGATTTTGTCACTGTTTCTAGGTTTACTGCCATATATTCTGCTCCGAGCTACCTTCTCAATATAACACACTAAAATGTTTCAACGGTTGTTGATTGCCCCAAAAATATCCGGTGCTTTGGTGAAAAAAGCACATGAGACGTTAAAAACCCTAATAAGTCCAAGACAACGGTCGTTCCAGTTCCATTTATTTAGAGCAGACCCGAGCTTCAGTAATTTCGATCGCAAATCGTTCATCTCTCATCAAATCTTCTAAGCATCGTGTAAGCGTCATCCACTGACGGCACTTACTTTATTACTAGCGCCCCTACGGGTCGCTAGAAATTGGGGTGAGGCAGCCACTTGAGGTATGTGAAAATGCTTTGCGCCCACAAAATCCCCAGGAAATTAAAACAGAAGCGAAAGTAGTAATTGATTGAGCATGGATACGGAATCCTTCTTATGAGTTGCGTGTGTTATACCACTCTGGCCGCATGGCCAACTCCGGACTTGTTGTACTCTATGCTAGCCTTCTTCGAGGTTTCTTCATTCACATCAGCATGTAAAGCTACTTTCTGATGTGATGATACATCTCCCATTTGTTGTCACCGCACTTCTTAAATGTCCATGAACCTGTCATGGCTAGTTACTCTCAACTCTGCGCGAGGATATCCTTCAGATGAATCTAGTACTACTATTCGCTGTAGCCGACACAGTGTAAATAAGAACTCGAAATCGTTCAGATTTAGATTTTTTGGGATACTTCAACAGATGATGACCTGCTTGCATATCTCAGAAGAAATAGAGGAGGTCGCTTAAAAAATTTGATTGTGCAGACCAAGCAGACCCATCCCCAATTGGTGGACCCGAATGCTGATGTTCCTAACACCTGGGCCACAGCGGACTCGTTCTCCTTTCACGAACCCGTATCCTCTCCCACCCCACTTTCAAGCCACACCACGCCCATGGGTAGACCAGTATCCTGGTGTTCACAGTTGAGCCACAGTGGACCCCTACTCCAACGGCACAACCGTGTCCTGGCATTCCCACAACTTTAGTATACAGCAGACCCATCGTCCATCCGAGAACCCGGTTCCTGGAGTTCCCTTATTTTTAGGCTACAGAAGACCCATGTGCCATCGGGGGTCCGATCTTGGCGATCCACACACCTGGGCCACAGCGAACCAGTCCTCCATCCGCGAACCCGTGTCCTGGTGTTCCTAATAAGTGGGCCACATCGGGTCCCTACTCCATCGGCATAACCGTATCCTGGCACTCCCACACTTTCAGGCCGACGCAGACCTATCTTCCATCGGTGAACCCGTATTCTGGCGTTCCTCACACCTGTGCCACATCGGACCTCTCCTTTACCCCCTATGGGGTATTTCGGAGTTCCCTCAACTTCCAAGCCACATCAGACTCAAGTGCCATCGGGGGAACGTATCCTGGAGTTCCTCACACCTCGGCCACTACCGACCCGTCCTCCGTCCAGGAACCCGTATCCTGGCTTTCCTAATAAGTGGGCTACAGTGGGCACCTACTCCACCGGCATAACCGTATCCTGGCATTCCCACACCTTTAGAGTACAGCAGACCCGTCGTCTATCCGCGAACCCGTTTCCTGGAGCTCCCTTATCCTTAGGCTAAAGAAGACCCATGTGCCATCGGGGGCCCGATCCTGGCGTTCCACACACGTAGGCCACAACGTACCAGTCCTCCATCCGTGAACTCGTGTCCTGGTTCCTAACAAGTAGGCCACATCGGGTCCCTACTTCATCGGCATAATCGTGTCCTGTAATTTCCACACTTTTAGGCCACAGCAGACCCATCGTCCATAGGTGAGCCCGTATTCTTGGGTTCCTTATACCTGGGTCACATCGGACCTCTACTATGCTCGCAAAACCGTTCTCAGGAGTTCGCTTAACTTTTAGGTCACTGCAGACCCATCCCCTTAGGTGGACCTGTGTCTTGGGGTTCCCTTGACTTTTAGGCCACAGAAGATTTATGTGCCATCGAGGGTCCGTATCCTGGCATCGAAGACCACGGAGATATCCTCATGCAAAAATCTGGCTGTGATTTTGCCTAGCTGTTACTTCGGACTGGCACCGCCACTCCCTGATGTACGTCCCTCTTCAGAATACGTACCTTAACTTGGGTATCTGAACCGATTCAACGGCTCGAGAGCCAATGCGTCGTATGTGCCTGTCCAGGAAAATGGGTCGCCAACATATTCTCTTTCCTTTTGTCTTGCGAAACACCCGGGAAATAGGTAGTCAACATATTCTCTTGCCATTTGTCTTGCCAAACACCCGGAAAATGGGTCGCCAACATGTTCTCTCGCCTTTTGTCTTGCCAAACAGACTCTAGACCCATTCTCCCGGGAAATGTCTTGCCAAGCAAGATTTTAACCCGTAAAATGTCATGCCAAACACATTCTCTAGCCAAATAGGTCGCCATTGAACTTCAGAGAAATCAGTGGAGGAATCAACATTATTGCTGCTCTCCACATCTCTTCGACAGATGGTCCTACCACTCTCTTCTGCACTCCTTCCTGATGGACCGAATAGAGAGCAGGATGTAATACGACCAGAGTGTGATGGGGTTCCATTTTCAGCTCTATGGATTAGCTTTCGCTTAAAACAGCGTGTTCTTGAATTCTGCGCTGCTTTCACAGCTCTCCGAGCCGACTGCTTAGATTCATCTGGTTATTGGCAGTGCTTACACACTCGAGAACGTTTCAGTTTCGGCATGTACAAACGATGTCATAGGCAGAAATCAAGAACACGCTGTTTTAAGCGAAAGCTAATCCATAGAGC
>KN728430.1:0-12000 GCA_000816745.1 Ancylostoma duodenale
CTATCTATCTATCTATCTATCTATCTATCTATCTATCTATCTATCTATCTATCTATCTATCTATCTATCTATCTATCTATCTATCTATCTATCTATCTATCTATCTATCTATCTATCTATCTATCTATCTATCTATCTATCTATCTATCTATCTATCTATCTATCTATCTATCTATCTATCTATCTATCTATCTATCTATCTATCTACCAAAGGTGCGCTTTACATATCTCAAACCTAACTGGGGTCGTATGCATATCTCACTCTCGCGGGGAAGGGGAAACCATACTACTCCTGGCGGGGATGTTCCCGGCGGAAGTAGAACGGTAGTCCCCGCGATGCGAACCAAATGGGGACATCCCCGTGAAACCAGAACGATAGGTGAAGATGCTCACAAGGCTTACTAGCACACATACAACAACTTCTCATCCTTAACACATAATTTTAAGCATACCACACCCTTTTTTTAGAATTTTCTTCCGTGGAATCCGTTAGAAAACCTTCAAAATCTATGATTTTAATGATTGTTCGTTTCAAAGCGTTTTCACAGATATCGAGGCTCCGACATGTTGCTAAATAAAACTTGAATCAGGTTAAACATCTTAAAATACATGATCACGCACCAAGTTAATCAGGTCAAGCTAATCTACACTGTGCATGTTCAATCAACTTTTTTTTTGAAATCGAAGACAGGCGGTTGTACAAACGACTAAAAGGCGCAATGTCATTAATTCATGTGTAAAACTAGCAGTAATCGGCATTAAATTGTAAAATCAGGCATGAAATGCAAGATAATTCCTCAAATATGATGCTTCCCCTTGCTCAGGAGTAAGGGGAAGAATGTGTCCCCGCGTGGAAAGGGATACTGTATCCCCGCGGACGTGTGCATTGCTGGGAACCGCTCGTCTTCCTCCCGCTCCCTGTAGGGAGGTTCGCGGGGAGACATATGCATACGTCCCCTGGTTATGATTGCGAGCACGGGTCACACTTGACCATCGCGTGCACATCTCCCACGCAAACGGTGGTGACAGCTTCATGCGACAGCCAACAGTTCCCAATCAATTGTGGACCCAATACCGAAAGAAATAGCCTACAACTACATTTCGAAAAAACGGTTATAAGCGAAAAATGCATGGCCTTTTGTGTGAAATATCCTACCAAATTCATCTTACAAGGGCACCTACACTGTCATGTGCTCCTGCCTAATGCATCAGTGTTTCACTACAACTCGCATATGGTTAGCATCAAGCACCAGTGGTTCTCAGACAGTTCTCAAGCATCATCGGAAACTAGCAATTGCAGCCATCGGGGCAACGCTGGCTTTGTCGGCGGTCACCTATCTCATGTGCCCCATATTCCTAATCTACCCTGTTAAATTCCCACTTCAGATCTTATCCAGTCTCTTCAGCTGTCTCGTCAGTTGTTTCGGTCGGGCGTGCAAAACGGTGGGAACGGCCAGAGAGCAAGAGGAAGGAGAGGAATAGAGATCAAGAAATCGATATCGGGTTACCTACCTAGTCAATATACATAGCATTTAACCTAAGCCCCTTTTACCTACATTTATGGCAACCGGCCAATCGTTAGGCCATCGGCAGTTGGGTGGGGCTAAACGCGCCCCGCCGATCGGCCAAGTTGCCGAAGATTTTTCAAAAATACCCCACCTGTCCATCCGTCGATGGTGGTCTTGCTGGCTGATCCTGCTCGTTCGCCCGCTTGTGGGCTACCTGCCGGAGCAGCAGAATAGATGAATAAATGTAAGCCCGAAATAGCGGGCAGGCATCGTTGCCGCCTCGAGGTAGATCAAGGTGGTTTGCCTCAAACTTGGGCAACGAAACCGAAAATCGCACAAAAAATAAAAGGCGCGCGCATCCCACTCGCCGACTATGTTCATCGCACGGGTTTGATAACGTATCAGATCACATCAGATTGCCAGGCGGCATCCAGTGTTACTTCAAAGACACATTACATACCCCCATCAATATCCTCAAACAGCTGTAAATGTCACAAATTACAGCTCGGATACACACCAACTACCATCATTGCATCATACCCGAGATAAGAGTAGGGGGCGGAGCTCAGCATGTTCATTATATAAGCGGCAAAAATTATCAAGCCAGTATTCCAAATCAGTATGTCCGACCGCAGCGTCACGTCTTCAGATCTCCGTGAAGACATGGACGAGCTCGACAACGTCTGCCTCGACGCCGCCGACCACCAGACCGTTCTGCTGCAGAGGATCCTGTCGCAGCTTGCAACGGTGAGCTCGGAGATGAGAACGATGAACTACCGGTTGGAGCGCTTGGAGCGCTACAACAAAGCTTTCCAATGCCTCGCCGACGCCATCCAGCCGTGCTGCCTCCAATAGAAAAAAAATTGATTAATGTGTGTTCATTGAATACATGTTTGTGTAAAATGAAGATTTTTCAAGTGTTGCCCCGGGGAGTGTCCTCATACTTGGTATGAGGACCCCTTCCTCGGCCTGGTGCCCCGCCCGATCCCCATTGCTCACTAAGGGGCGGGGCCAAGTGATACGACACTCTTGGTTCTCCTCGAGCAGTAAGACACGCTCACTCTTGTGCTTTAAGAATAAACCACTGAACCGCCCTTTTCTGTACCCTAATTCAGGGCCTAAAAACCCTGTTCGTTGTCTTCCGGCAGTCCACCCTGTGGACATTTCGATTCGAAAGGGTTCCGACCCATTTCTCGTCTTCCCCCACAGAATCTGTCCATTTCATTTTGAGTGGAAAAGATAATAAAGCAGTCATCGATGTACCTACAATACAGAAGCGGACGCGACTCTAAGATGTTAGGTTCTATTTTTGCCATGAATGCAATAGCAAGTAATGGTACAAGACGTTGTCCCATAGCTAAACCTCTACATTGTGCGAAATAATTTCCAGATGATCTGAAAACTGTGCAGCTTAGACACTCGTTCACTAGTGTAATAACATGTGCAGTGGATAAAGCATGCATATTTATGTTCTCATAGTATTTATTGAGAAGCTCAAATACCGTTTGCATGGCTGAGTCATTCGACACGTTACTGTAGAGAGAATTAACATCGAAAGACTCCATTACACATGTGTTGTCAAAGCATACGTTACAAAAAAGACCCAGCAACATGGAGGTGTTTTTGAGGTGTGCTAGAAAGCATTTCAGTAGTTGTACCAATATAATGTTTAAGAACCACGAAATTCTATTAGTGGACCGTAAACGCCTCTAATGATTGGTCGTACCTTGCATACCGATGGATCGGTGGATCGCAGATCATCAGCAGATAGTTTATGTTTTAATAAGCAGGTAAAGAAAGAGGCAGACTGGCATTCCCACCTTTATGCGGTTAATGTATATTGAACCTAGGTTGGCTAATTTGGCGATTTTGACCCATGCTTTATAATTCTTGTGGCGAGGACGGACCATATAACTTTACATCTTTTAGATGCTGTTCATTTATCGCCTCATCTACTTCTTTCGGAACCACCACAAACTCCCCTCCTTGTCCTCTATCGACAAACTTATCGACTGTGCTTTTATCAGCTCCCGTATTTTCCTTATTCCACATTTTTTGTGCGACATTGACATTGGAACGGTGGCCTGTGCTAGTAAAGCGACTTAATATGCTGAACAGGTCAGTTGCAAACAAATGAAATAGGCTGTCATCATTATCGCAGGGACATTCGCGTCTAAAGGTCCTGGGAGAAGTTGGAGAAGTGACAGAGCCGTCTTCTTGTGTGGGTATCCCAATGCGATCCAGTTTTGCTTTCCGACGGAGTCGATCCTGATGTGCTTGGAGATTACCAACAATCTTACGGAAAACCGAGCTAGAGATGGGCTGGGATGGTTGGATGGTGAGAAACTGGGGCCAGCTCTAGTACCGCGCGTGCATTCCGTGGGAGTGAGAATCCACCAATCACCATAACTCTAGACATTTCTGGCACGGACTGCTCTACAAGTATCACGCCGTCAACATTAGCAAAGTTCACCAAAGGCGGATTTGTGTTCGTGTGAAAAGCAGTTTTGTGATTTATGAAGTAGCGTCTCGAAGTCTAGCGTCGAAGCGTCTCGAAGCCTGTAAGAACAGTTTAGCATTACTGCGAATACAAACACAAATCGATTTCGACGCACTCACAATCCTCCTCGAAGGCCACCCTCCAAATATCGGGCACAGCGTTGTTCCTTCGATGCACATTTCGTCAGTTGTGCGAACATTCGGTCTTGTCTGTTCTTGCTCGTCATGCGCAGGATCTTCAGTTCAAGCTCCAATATTTTCGGACTGTCCTCTGTGTGGCCGCATAATTCGTGGAGCTTCCGACTTCTGATGAACAACGGAGTGATTCGATATTTTAAGCAGTGTCGAAGGAAGTGGATGGATTATCGAGCTGCGACGGTCTTGTGCCGCAATGACAAGGCTCCTTTTATTTGTTCTATTTATTTTATTTATAAACAACATTACTCACAACGTCGTGTACAGCTGACAAGCTTATCAATCATACTGACAAGCATGCCGAGGTTTAACTACGACCGGACTTGGGAACTGATTCGAAATGCACGAGCCGTTCATTTCCGGCTCGTAAAAAAATGGATGTATGGAATTTTGACAGACTGCTCCTTTCACATATCATCACGAAAACAATGCTCTTTTTAATACGTGGATAACCATGTCTAGAGCCGAGTGGCGTTGCTGTACCTTGCTGCGCGTCAGCGTTCCTTTGCAAATGCTTTCGTAATATGTTCTTCTTTCGTTGCTAAGAATTGTTTCAAAAATTGTTACTCACGGGGCTACATAGGTTAATTTGTTAAATGATGGCTCCCACCAAAATTTAACTCCATCTGGCAGTCTTTCAAATAAAAAAAATTGAGTTCTGCCAATCGAATAATGAGCCTGTAGATGCGCAAAGAAGGGCTCTCAAGAGACAGTGTGTCATCACGTCGTTTCGTGGTTAGAAGATATCAACAGATTCTAGACTCCTCTCAACGCTGACTCTAATGACGTACGTGGAAACGCATAAAAGTGACGAAAACACCGTTTTTGGAGTGCCCGAAAGTGCAGCTCACGAACTATTTGGGCGGAGCGGTCCGTGAATGTGCTGGCTGCCCGCAACGGCTGCAGCGTTGGCTTACACGTTTTGACGTGTCCGATCGATGAGATCAACGCTTCATGCTTCCACTCGGTTCGACAAACTGTTCGAAATCCCGTCCGAAAAAGAACCTTTAAAACGAGTTTCAAGACAGCTTCAAAACATATTATGTATACCGCTGGATTCACTCAAAATTCGCTAAGATCTCAAACACGAAAACGAGGTGATACACTTCCTCTAAGTGGTGCACTGATGCGTAACGGTCTCTAAAGTATTAATTGAGGATAGAAAGCCGGTACTGCACTTGGCTTTCCCTCTTGCTTTAAAACAACAGGTTGTTGGGAAAATAATTGCCTTTTCGTGGTATGCTCGAAGAAATTTTTCTTTTGCCCAATTCAATAATTCAAGCCAACTTATGTTACATCCTGGCAGAGTTTCTTGTTCTTTTTTCGATCAGTTCTTTAATATTCTGGCTAGCTCTTTCCTGGGCTTTTTTGTAGGATCGCAAAAAAGATGGGTCGACGGGTTTTTTGAGGGATCATGCAGTATGAGTTCAAACTCAAACAGTCTGCAGCGGAAGCAGCTCGAAGAGAAGTCAGGTCGTTGTCGAAGGATATGGCTAGACGATCAAGCGCTGAGAGCAGCGGAAGAATCGAAACACGACACTGACACTCGAATTATGGCAGCAGACCTGATGTTCACTATGTTACAGTCTCAAGACATTCGTCTTCCTTCGGCATGGTGAGAAATATGCAAAAGTGGATACCTAAAAAGGGAGGCATTCCTTGAACGTGTAATAACTGGGGATGAAAAGTGGCTGCTATTCGATAATAAGAAACGTGGATATGTATGGGCAGACAAATTTTCTTCCTCTGCAAACTTTCCTAAACCAGATCTTCACCCTAAGAAGGTTGTGTTGACAGTTTGGTGGTGCTATAACGGTGTTATCCACTATAACCTGAACAGGCTGTTACAGCAGAGCCCTACTGTTATGACCTGGACTGAATATATGAAAACGTGCGACAAGTGTTGCCGGCAGTGGTAACCGGAAGTGTTCCTCTCCTGCTCCAGGATGACGCTACGCCTTTCACTTCAAAGCTCACCCGACAAAAACTTATATAGTTGGGCATCGGGGTTTTCCCTAATCCTCCTTACTTCATAGACCACTTTCCCCTACAGGCTATCACTCTTCTGGGCTCTCGATGCAAACCTGCGCCAGCTCGACAAACTGCTGCAAATCCAGTCCTCAAAAAAAGGTCTCAAAAAAGGATTTAAAGACCGCTTTGTAACATTTTATGTATGTCGGTGAATTCATCGTGTCGAGAGGATTCAAAATCTGCTGAAACCTCAAACACGAGAACGAGGTGATACATTGCCTTTAAGCTAATCTAGACCGTTGAGCACGTGTCTCCAATTGCATTCCGATAGGGATGAAAAAGGATGCGCGCATTTATAGTTTTACACCCCTATAAATGACTCGTTCAATTCTTACGCTCTTCCTCATCATGGGACAAAATAACCAAGACTAGAATCACAATGGTGATACATCACTTTGGGGCGGTAGATAAGAATGGGTAGCACCTAGGCGAATGATCTTGATTTCCGTACGTATCCAGGCGCGGCGTGAATCTCTTTCGGCTACCGGTAGACACCACTTTCTTGGTGTTTGAGCACAGAATAGTAGCACATAGGCACCTAAGTGGCATTATTTGTTGTTACAGATCATTAGCATCAAGGGTTGAGGGACAAGAAAAAATATTTAGTAATGCAAGGAATAAAAGAATAAGGAAGTGTTGGACTAATGCGTTCATGAGGCAATTCTCGGAAGATTTTCCATTATTTCAAGAGTATTCGTTGTTTCGACTGCATGAAAGTACTTGAGGAGTGAGATTGAAGCAGGAATAGATGAGATACATATAAGTTTAATATGAAACAATCCGATCCAGTTCTTGTGAACAGGTTCTCGAATACGTCTTAGTTTCATCTGCGAGCAACGTGGTAGTAAAGTTAACACATACATCCGAATTACAAAGGTGAAAAAGATGAATCTTAAGGTGTTAAATGTTATCAAAGAAATTATGTGTACTTGTTCGCAGTTTTTTTCCTGGGTTTTGGGAATATTGGTAGTAATATTGAGGATGTGTGGGATCTATTAAACAAAGCGCAGTAAGGGGATGAGCGCCAGACATAACCTTTCGTAGCCGGCGGCATTCATATACAGTGGTAATCTTGATGTACAGACTGTGGAGCGGCTGGCCGATTCTTAGGGACTCAGACAATTCGTTTCGGGACTCGTAACTTACATCACTCCTGGCTCTCCGGCATGCACGTGATAATGATCTCATCACCTTCGCTAGCGGTCTCGCAGCAGGTGGATGAGAGAATGTTTACAAGCGTTCAGGCTGCACAATATAGCACTATAGAAAACCACCTTTCCAATTTTGCGATCGGTAGAGCACCTTCACTGAGGAGATTGGCGAGTTCAGTGAGAACTCAATGGGGGCCTCTAGAGATTTCGGGATGAGTGGCGCCGCGTGACGTGAGAAGTAACTTGCGCGCGGGAAACTTCTCGCTCTGGAAGTTGTATTGGGTTTGTCGCGTGGCAGAGAATACACCAGGCTATTCCTATTCGTGGGTCGCAGAGCGAGCTCGCAAAATGCCGCGTAGTGGTCATGCGAGGCGAAATCTATGAAAGCCCCACACTTGCGTCACTTGCCGCGCGAACTTGTTTAGCGTTGTCACGCCCTATCCTTCATCATAGAGTGCAGCGCAGCGCGATGAAACTCTGAAACCCACTTGTAGCTTCTCGGAAGCTGGAAGGCGGCGGGATCTGCCCGATCCGCTCAATTGGTGGATGTTTCTACTGCATCCGTTGTTGAGGTCTCTATGCGATTGTGCAGCCACGAAATTCCATCATTTCGAGAAAACCTGTGCACTAATGTACAGGATTAGCGCTTCAACGTAGCTGTTGATATGACATTGTGTAACCATTTATGCATTGTAGTTAATCAAAATTTCTTAATATTTCCTTAGCTTTTACCATTACTCTCGAGATTTGCAAAGGACACGGATGCTCGAATAGAGAACAGATGTGCCAGGACCCAAAAGCGGTGAAAAACTGGAATACGGCACCGTTTTTGTTCTTCCATCCAGGGTCCCTAGCCTTTCTTTCCTCACTTTACCCTAAATAGACACTCTTGCGTGCGGCACTGGGATCCAGTATAGAGAAGGCCAGAATACGGGTCCGCAGTGGTACAACAGCGTGGGAAACGCCGGGGTACGATTAAGGGGTCCGCCGTAGTTTAGTATTGTGGAAAACTATGTACGGCTATGCTGTTGGGTAGAGGTGTGACAGGTCGACCAGTCGGAATAGGTGCTCGCGAGCACCCAAAAAAAAAAGAGTAGTATTAGTGCTACGCAGCTAGTCCACTGCTTCTGGAAGATTGCTTCAGCCCTCACTTTTGCACATTTTCATTTGAGTATAGTAGTACTTCCTGCTCTCTTCCCAACTCTCGTTTAAGTCTCAACCGACCACCACTATTTCATCTTACCAAGATATCCAAGAAGACGTTCATCAGTTGGAATATCCCAGCAATAATCTCAGCTTGTATCATCTCGAACGATTATTTGCGCTGTGCAGGAAATTGCGAGCAACTGCTGGAATCATATAAGGGACATTCCGCGCAAAGTTGGGAGTGACTGGCCATGATGGGTTCATAGACATGTAAGAAAAGCGGTGACTTGAAAAGGGAAGAAGTATCATTATATGGGAAAGTAACTTTACATGTAGATGTATGTATATGGGAAAGTAACTTTGCATGTAGATGTGTGATGAAAAATTCAAATTTGGTGTTGCTTAAAGGCAGGGGTCCACCTCGTTTTGCATGTTGGAGATATCTTGATGCCCTCGGCATGCTGATTCCAGAAATGTACATCAAAAGTCGCAGGGGTGACCAAAATCCCGCTTTTAATAGGGTCGAAGTACCAGCTACTTGGAGCAGGGGGGGGGTTCACTCCAAGCTGTGCTAGCTGCCCGCCAAAGCAGCAACGTCGGGTGAACACGTTTTGGCCTGTCCAATCGATAAGATCAGCGACGGTGCACGTCTTTGCTCGTCAATTTGCTCCAGCAAACTGTGACAAGGCCCGTTCCGAAAAACGGGTTTAGAGACCATTTTGGGACGTTTCCTGTACATCGCAGGGATCAGCGCAGCGAGGAGGTGCGAAATATCTTTATACCTCAAACACGATATGAGGTGGCCCTCTGCCTTTAAGACAGCACTTGAGATTGGTAGGAGATACGCAACTTATAAGGAGAATTTCGTATTTGAGCTCAATTAATGATCAGTTCTAGTTCCTTGTTAATTTTTTAAGGAATTCGCAAGTCTGAAGTTTTTGCGCAGACCTCAAGAGGTTATCCAACCATGTTTCCTAGCATCCCAAAGGGGCGCTAGCCGGCAGTGGTTATAGGCTACTTTTCACTCGAGACTATCGATTGGCCTATCGACTATATCGATTTTATCGATTTTTCGTTATTTTTGCCCGGAAGTTAGGATGTGTGCGCTAGGGTTCCTCGGTGCGCTGAATACGAATATGGCAACTGTTTCTAGCGACAATATCGATTTCATCGGTTTTTCCCATTTTCGTTCGGGGGTAGGCAAGGACATGTCTGCTGTGGCTTCTCAGTGCGCCGAAGAGGAATGTAATAATCGTTTCGCGCGAAATATTGATTTGTCGATTCCATTGATTTTTCGCTGTTTTACCAAATGGGATGGTGAAAACATTTCTAATCGGGTTCCTCAATGAGCTGAATATGAGTATGACAATCATTGTGCACCAAGCATCAATACTATTAAAGGCAGCATCCAAGGAAATTTTCGCTCCTCAGATTTTCACACTTCCTGATTCTTTGGCGCACTCCGAGTGCTTCCAATACAATAACAACAAATGAAACCCAGTGCGTTCAGCACAGTAACTGGTACATCTTTGTGCCAGCCGTCAATTTGGACGAGTTTTCCGCTAGTTGTTTCCTGCGCGAATTGCAACAAAACAGCTGTTTTGCTGCAATTTTGGTGAAATAGAGCCGTTTCTTCTCTTTATGAGTTTCTTGGTGATTTTTTTTCGTACTTTAGCTATTTCTATTAAATGAAATGTCTCCTCACTTCCATTTTACAAGATTCGAAGCTATTTGGCAACAACTCAATTAGTTTCGTTTAAATTTCAATTTTCTTCTAATTTTCTTCGATTAGGAGACTTCATGAAGTTTTGGTTTTTAGGTGACGTCCTTGCTATTGCTACACATTTTCAAGTGGTTATTTTAATTGATTAGGTATGGAAAGACTGCACTTGCGAACAAATAGATAACTGATTGCGCGAATATCCATCCTGTGAAAAAAAGATATTATCGATCTTTGGATGTCAGCCCCCCATCCCACGGCTGATGACTCGACCACACCTACTAACCTGACCTGGCCATGAGCGTCTGAAAACAGGGTTTTTGGTGCCATCAGACATTTTCAACTTTATGCAAGTGTTCAGCACATTCGATACCTTTGGAATTACTTTGAAAGGTAACCGGGGTAGTAAAACACCCAAGCGAAGCCGGGTATGCCGTCTAGTTATAACATTTACTTTGATACTTTGATACATTGATGGTTCTTCTCAGCTGGCGATCTTCTCAGCGGGGACCACAACTTCTCCACATGGTACGATTTCAGATGTCTATTTGTTTGAAAGTGAGAAACGCCGTGCCTCCAGAAATAAATGAGCACATGAACTCACTCGCATCCAAGAGTAGGAAAGTCGTCCTGGCTGTGGCACAGTCGTTGCTGCAGGTTTTTCATTCCTGCTCTAAAATTTTGTTCCAATCATTAATTTTACGATTTTGCCTGATAAGCGTTCGTTGCGTCTTCTCCAGTTTGACGGTTTTCTTGTTCTGAAAGTAGACGAGCGTTTGTAAACAGCAGCATCAGCCACATCGTCAGCAGCGTCTCACGGCTGAACGGTTAACGAATACGAAGAACTGACAAGTTCTGCCCGAATTTGGTGCATATCTGAGTCGAGGGTTTCCGAGTCGGCCAAATTCGTCTCGATTTCTTCGAGCCTTAACAGCCATCGCATCCCCCTTGTTCATCTGCAAGAACGATGTATTGGAGGTAGCCGCCGCATTTGCAATTTTTATTTATTCATTTGTTATAACATGAGCATACTCATGTGGAAGGAAATAGAACCAGACATGTGCACGAAACATCAGTGTTAGAATATTCGTGATACATTTGGGAAAATTGGAATAAAGAGAAGCGGTGATGGAACTTGCGAATTATCTCAAGTGGACAAGTAGCGGTTAATCATATTCCTGAATGAACGAACGCTAACTGGTATCCCTTGCTTTCTGCTTAACTTAGCATACTCCGAACCTGCTCTGTTGGAAAAGAAATTAAATCTCAGATTACTTCTGGCTCTGGGAATGACTGGTTTGTCATTGTTTCCTCTGGTGATGGATTTGCGCATGACACAGAATGAGTTTAGTTCTAGACCACATCTTCCGGAAATCACTTTTTGGAACATAATGAGGTCAAACTTTTTTCTCCTCTCAGTAAGAGTCTCCAACGAAAATTTGGCATTTCTTTGCATAGAATTTGGAATTTCGGAATATACAAAACCTATTTCTCTGATCTTAGTTTTCTCGTGTAGCAGTTTTGCGCTCTTTCTAGTTTATTAACAAGTTTCTTTTTATGTGAATTAAACACAACAGTGCCATATTCTAATATTGGTCTTACATATGATTTATATGCCTGAATAAGAACTCGAGGGTTTTTGGCATAAAGGGATCTGAATAATTTGTAAGAACTCGAGGGTTTTTGGTATAAAGGGATCTGAATAATTTGTAAGAACTCGAGGGTTTTTGGTATAAAGGGATCTGAATAA
>KN728431.1:3294-16644 GCA_000816745.1 Ancylostoma duodenale
CAGTGGCGGGCAGAGAGGGGGGTGGCGGGGCCGCCTTCCCCCCCCCCCCCCCCCCCCCCCCCCCCCGAGAATGGGTCTCCAAATTTCCGAAATTACTTTACAATACAAATAAAAATCTTGCATTGGTTCATTTTTAGTTGTTTATTACTATTATTATTTTCAACATAATTTTTATTAATTAGTTATTATTATTAATATTCTTACTTGTTTTATTTTCCGTCTGGGTTACCAAAACGGCGGAGACCCCAATTTTTTTCCTACACCCCCTTCCCGCCCACTTTCTGCGTCAGCCGCTGCAAAGAGCATAGAAAACTCTGTGGATTCCACAGTTGTATGTACGTATGCCTGAGCATGTAGAATAGAAAGTTCACGTTCCTGATGCACACCCCTTTCTAGTAGAATTTTCTGGATTCGGCAGAGAAACAAAAGCAAATCCAGAATGTCCAATTGAATGAATCCAACCTCACGTCCAGATACGTTCATGGATTGGTTAGCGTGTCTAGTTTTCGTATTGATTACAAAGCAAGTGTTTGCACTTGTATCTAGGCGTGAAAGTGTTTCTGCGTAGTTAGCTTATTTCCTCCTTGATGTTGCTGAAAATTCCACAAATGGTAATGTTCTTTTTTAGGTATGTGATGCGAATGAGAAATCATACAAAGAGCAATATAAAGATAAATTCGAAGAGGGGTACGAATAACATATGATAAATCAGCTACACTTCAATTTTCACAGGAAGAAATGAAAAGTAATGGCTAATCTCCCATTTTCTAGGGCATCCCCTATAAGGAAGCTTGAATAAATGGGTAGGGCTTCCACATCAATAGGTGAGGGAAGCCGTAAGCCAAGAAAACAACTTAAAAAAGATCCTTGTTCATCTACACGGACTATCACTTCATCTACATGTACTATCACTGAAAGCAAAATTTGGCATCCTAAAAAGTGCTTTGAAAAAGGCCACCCCCTCCCCCTTCGCCATATGTATCATCTTTGCAGTGCATCCAGCATCAGTGCTTGCGTTTAATAATCGCCCTAAACAAACAGGTCTGACCAATTTTGAACCTTTAACTCAGAAACTACTGAATGTGGGTGTTTCTCGTTCGCATCTTATTTGGGCTAATTGCATGAATCTTGCCCCTGACATCAAGGCAGTTCGCGCTCTGCCAGTAGAGCGTATCTTCACATATAATTGGAGTTTTCGATATGATGAAACCTGGAATAATGGTACCACAAATGTCATACAGGTAAAACTTTGCTGAGAGAATTCGAGCTAACTAAAACGACGCTATGGAACCCATGCATATGCTTCTAAATAGGTAATAAAGGATAAAAAATATTAGTAATAGAGATGTGGTTCGATTTTGCAACAGTAGCGGGATAAGAGAAGAATCTCCCTTATCCATGAAGGGTTCTAGCCAGATATACGAGTATTGAAGGTAAAAAGTGAACGCCGTGAAGCTTCCAACACGACCTGAGAAGTTCAACAGAAATGTAGAGCTTCCTTTCCATCAAAGAATTTGTGAAGTGAACTTTGTCCATCTGCATAACTTTTTGAGCCCTAATTCTGAAGGAACTCCTCCAAGTCCATGCTTACTTATTGGGTTGTTCGGAAAGTAATTGGGATTTTTGAACGTTGCAAGAAAATTATTTTCACAATGTGAAAGAACAATGAGCGATGATATATTTTTTATTTTGTTCGACTACCTTTTGCTATATTTCTGGTAATTTCACAGATTCTTTCTCTTAGAATTTCGGGTCTTTTTCGGCAAAAAACTGAGCTACATGATATTCAATATCCTCATCTTCGGTAAAGGTTTCCCCATTCAAATAGTCCTGCAAGGATCGAAACAAGTGGTGGTTAGATGGCGCAACATCAGGGCAGCAATGTCAAAAAAAAAACCCAGCTGTTCTTACGAGTTAGTAAGTACAATAAATAACAGAAATTTCTCCAATGGTGGAATTCATTGAACAAGAAAGTGCTTGCGCGTGGAAACAGTGGTTTGCATGCGGTTCACATACGATGTGCCGTGAATCCGAACACATGCATAATAATCGTAGCAGAGAAATGATGCCTGTTTCAGAAGAATTTTTTTTCCGTGGTGGTAATCACATGCATATCACATATGTACTACTCTGCCCATTCACGTTGTTAAATTCATACAACCATCGAACGGTTAACCAACACGGCCACATCGCTTCTGCTGTTGTTTCCATCGTTGTTGCTGTTTTTGTTGTTGTTATCTTTGTTGTTGCTCCTAGTGTTGCCGGTGTAACTGCTGTTTTCTGGTGTTGCTGTTGTTGTTGTCTTGCACATTTTATACAGACACAGTGCATAACTCATGCAAAACCAACGTTAACGTCATTAAGGATTATTAGTTTGCACGATATTCGCAAGGAATTTAAATTTTAGAAAAAACTTGTTGTGAATCAGTTTATTCATTGTTTTTTTTTCTAATTCCCTGGGGTGTTTCAACAGGGTGTCCCAGTCCTCCCCCTTAGTTTGAAGTCGCGATTTTCTGGATCTCCATGGCTTAGAGGAAATTGCAGACTAGCACCACTTAGATAAATCATCGATGTTAAAAGCTCATCGACGTATGACATCAATTCTATTTTCTCCGGGGTGTTGAGAACATGCGCCCGTCCCGTCGTGCAGAAATCCACCCTCTTCGATTGCTGAATCCGCTGCGTGGATATGGCTATGTCGCCCACCTCATATTTTATATGTCGCCAACGTCTGCACGTGTCGAACAGCTATGCATTGAGTTTCTTTTTAGGTTATTTCTCATGGACACATATCGCTCGTGGTCACCGGCACCGGTTCCAATGAAACATTCTAGACGAAAAAGATCTACGAATCGGAACGGGAATTGCCAAAATGTGTGGAATGGAACAAATTTTATGGATAAATCAAATTTCTCATGGGGTGTGGGGGCAACATAACCGGGGAGCGCGTTGCGGCCCATTTTTGCGGTTGGTCAGTCTACAAAACTGGCCAATCGCAGAGCTTGGCAGCACCTCACCTCCCAGTCACAATGCTTCACACCCTGTACCATGAAACCAGCAGTCGAATCAGGCTACAGTGCAGGCTTCCCACGAACCGAAATGGAGACGAATCTGTCTTTGATTCGAGTACGTAGGTATCATTAACTGCTAATACTTACCCGAATTTCAAACATGAACTGTTCTGGCCGTTCCGGTGCAACCACAGTCAAAACACCTGGACTTCCTTATATGTGTTTGTAGTGGTGAATCCACAAGATCCTCGGACCAGGAATTTTGGTGATAATTGACTGGCTTCTCGAACGTTCGTTAACCAGAATGAGACCGACAGGTACTAGGTCCCCTTTTTGGCCGATGACGCGGACCAACTGATCACTCTCTTTGATTGAATTTCCCGACTCAGAATTGCTTGAATCCTCGAGCAGAAAGATGAATTTGTGACGGCCTTCTTCTAACATTATCCACGGTTTGGCAAGTTACAGTACTTGCTGGAATCTTCTGAAAGAAGTAGTGCACGCCCTAACAACAAAATGTCAAACATTCTGTATCATAGCCATTTTTGTAGGGTTATGGAAGAATTACTGTACTATAGTACCATGCAAGGTGGGTACTTGTCACTGTTTATTGCCAGGAAGCATATCCCAAGATTTTCCCAAATTCTGGGGTCTAACTTTGTGGGAGCGCTGATAGCCACAACATGGATTGCCATGGAACAATTCTTAACAGTGACATCAGCTCAAGACCTCCGATCAGTGGAAGAATGTCAGTAGCAAATTTCTAAACTGAGCCAGTACACAATTCCTACACCACTGACGTGGAGAAGGGTGGAGCGGAAGTGTTGGAGAAAAACCGGAAGTTGAAAGCCGGATGCCACGAGAACTCCGAAATGTGGCGGATTTGCAGTGCCGGAAATGGCGAATATGGCTTCGTACCATGTAGTTGATAGCAATCATTGAACATCTGGGAATTCATGTTAGGAAAGCGCCAGAATTCACGAACGCACACAAAAAGAAAACTCGGGATTCTCGTCATAAATCAATTTTCCACGTAAAAGGAACGCTTGGAAAGGAAAACTTTGGATAGAACCTTCTCGTCGACCTGATCCATATGGAACTACGAATTTTGTACCTATTTTGGTAGAAGCACCTCTAAAAATACTAATCCTCTTCACCTCACACAGTTTATCTAAAAAGTGGCGGTGTAACTGTGTAGTAGAGCACAAACTTCACTAAATGGCAGGCATCCAAATTGTTCCTTGTGTAACTATAATTTTTCTTCGAGTGTCTTCTCAGTCGAAGCAAAGTACTATGTTTGTAGAGATCACAGTTGGCAGCGTATAATGAAAATTCAATGGATAACCACCATTCGCACTGTAGCTAGACAACACTCACGATAAACTGATGAATCGTGCGGGTCGACGGCGAGACGGCCCTACTGGCAGTTGCTCGAAGACTTCGATCCCCAATAATCTTTGAAGTTTGAATCTTTTGAGTTATTTTCAGATCATCTGATTCGGCCTAGGTGTAGTATTCACTTCCTCAAAGGCAGCACTCACGGAATTTTTCACTCCTGAAGTACAGGGAAATCCAAACGGCAGTGTGCAAGGGGTGGAACCGCTGCGCGGCTCTTTTTGGGCAGAACAGAGAGTTTCTGCATGTGGCTCTGGTTTCTCTGCTTCTGCCAGCAGCAGACAACCCACGCCGCGCCGCGGTTCCGCCCCTTGCACACGACCGTTTGAAGTTCTCTGTAGCTTGTTTACCGTGTGCTCGCTCGCTAGAGAATCACAACAGTAAGCGGAACGCAAAGAATTGTCGCTCACTGCGGAGATATTGCCGCGAATGTCGTCGATGTGGCCTTTTTTGTTTCCACCCACGCCAGCTTACGCAAGCTCGGTCACCTGCACATGCGCGCTCGAGTGTAATATCCGCGTGCTGGGACCCACGAACGCCAAGGAGCGTAGAATCAAGCGCATCGAAAACAGCCCCCTGTTTTAGCGGATTTTTTTTCGCGTTTCGCGCTATTTCTTCCTTAGACATGGGTTCTACATTCCTTCTAACCCCGGCATGCGGCAAAATCTCCGGCAGGAGGATCTCCGTGAGTGCTGCCTTCAGAAATTATTACCCTTATGTGCTTGCTTAGCTTTGATTCTTCTCGTTGTTTTGCTAGTGTACGGTTTATAACGTTTTTATTGATCCTGTACGATGTAAACAAAAAATGAGCTAAAATGAAGCAAAATGAATAGATAAATTCCTCCAACGTTTAGAGTGTAAGCTATGATTTTGACAGGTTGAAATGTCGCGGTTGTCTTCATCTATGAACCTTAACTGCAACCGGGTAATTTCTCGATTGGGGTCAAATCCAAACGTTTTTGTTGATTCTTCATTGAAGATGACCCGTCACTACGTATTCGTACAGTCGGAGTCACGTAGACGACTAATCGCCGTAAATCGCACTCCAGCAATTTACTCGCTACCAAATCGCGCCACGAGTTTGTATCCGCTCACAGATCGACGTCTTTTTTCCTCGGCGACCAGACCCGCCGCTCTCTCAAGGATTGCATAGTACGACATTTACCTCATGAGTGAGAGGCCTTGACCGAGCGAGCGATGCGATCGCGGTCGGTCAGGCGCGAGGAGGTGATGACGACCGGCAGAACAACCTGGCCGTTGGGCCGCTGCTCCTATTGATCCTCGAATATTTGCATCATTGAATTTAACGGCAACTCTTTGACGCCGTTAACCTACGACGACAGCGCTAGATGCCGGGCAATTAGCATCTCGGTTAGCGTGGGAGTGTGGACCGATAAGAACCGACGGCAAGTGCACAGAACCGCATTCGCTCACGTCGCGGCGTTCCCATCCATCACATGGGGACATTGATCTCAGCAGCGAAAACTACTGCGGAAATGGCCTTACATGCATGCAAAAAGTAAACTTGCACACTGGAATGAAGGCGAATGGTGCAGGGAAGATGATTGATTCTGCCTAAGAACACATCTGAAATATGACAGACATTAAATGTGTAAAAGTAAAAGTGTTAAACTATGCTGCGGAAGTACAAGAAACAATACATCAGCGATCACACATACACTGATGAGAAAACGCGCTCGAACGTCGTACAGTACCCCGAAGAGTCCTTTAAGTAGCCGGATTGCGCGCGTGTTTCTATTTCGCATGACGATTTTTTGAACGACTACTACCGATTCTCAGTATTTCGCGTATTAGAGTAGTTCCACGTCTATAGACTGGTTCCCAGACGTTGTTTTAAATAATCAGTGACGAATATCTGTGTGACTTTGCCACTCCTTACCACGTTCAGGTCTCACTCGGGTCCAGTGCGTTTTTGAATCGTCTACGGACGTTTGTTACTTGCGTTGACAGCGTTAGGCTTTTCGCCTCTTTCAACTTGCGGAGAAATAGTTGTGGTCCCTTAGGTGCTCACAATAAATCTAGCCGTATGAGCATTACCGCAGGTAACCAAACCGTCCTTGGTAGGAACACATCCTGAGCAGGAGTCCTCTAAGTGCTCTCACACTGCGGTTGCACGAGCTCGGCTGGTAACTGTGCGAAGCGGTCCTTTTCAATCGATATCATACGCTTTTGGTAGTTGAGAAGCGCTCCGCACCGCCTAAGTCTATGAATGTACCACAGATCGAGAAAATTCCACTGGATTATCCGCGTAGTTGCTCTCTTCTTGGAGCGCATTGATAGTTTTTTTTAACACGTCAAAAAGAATAGAAAGATGCCCATTATGAGTCGGTTACTTAAAGGCAGCACTCACGGAAATTTTTGGGTCGAAGATTTTGCGGTATATCGGGATTTTTACGGACGATGAACTCATTGACAACGATGAAGTAGCGTGAAACACGCGAAAAACACAGAAAATAATGGTGGTATTCCATGTGTGTCCACAGCGTGGGTGAGTGTTCCGTGATGGGTCCCGCCACGAAACCCTGCGAATGGTACGAATTCCATAAACGAACCTGCGCTAAACCACATGCGCACATCCTGTCAACGGCGTTAGCTGGCGCGACGAAGCCTTAATGTCCAGAACGGCAGATGTGTCCACGGCAGTATCATCGCAGGTAGGCGGCCATCCACGGTGTTCAACTTACTGCTGCGATTGTTCAGAGGCTCGCTACATGGTAAGCGACTCATTTTAGAAGTGAGAATTTCCGTGAGCGCTGCCTTTAATCCATTGCATAACCACAGAAGTGGACTTCCCTCGTTAACGCTTCTAATCATTGATTTTAAACGCAAAACCCTGATTCCATCCCAGCAATGATGTCTTTCCCAACATCTTCCCCCATAACTCTACGTATTACCAGCTAGAGAACAAATGCGTCGTGTCGCAGTAGAAAAAGATCGCACGCGTATGGCACATAAGAACGCTCCCATGATATGTGGTGATGCGTGGCAAATTCCAATAAAGAAAACTGACTAGTAATGTCCAGGACTGTACTTTTAAGGAGGATTGATACCTAGGTAAAGTTCGGTGCGGGCGGTGCTGCGTTTCACCAGCGTTGGAAGTTGAAGAGAAATAATTGTAGGAAAGAACTTGTGAAAACATGTGAAACTAGGCAAAAACAAGGCAGAACCTGGATGCCTACCGTTTACTGTTCAACCTGCAAATTTCTGAGCAGTTACACAACTCTCAGTGTTCTTAGAACATGTCACCTTCGGTCCATCCTCCTGCTCCCTGTTCTGACCTGTCCAAACGTGTGGTTCGTGTGCGAACGAGTTCAATTGTGCGTTTCTTTCTTGATGGCCATCGATTACTACTTTGTTTCGTAAAGTGCTGGCATTCATGCAATAGCTGCTTTCTTTTATGTTTGCCATATTTTTCTATAATTTCTTGAACACACAGTTATACAACCGCGGTTATCCTAAATAATTTTAGGTCATGTCCCTGTTACGGGTTCGTAGCCACTCCAACGCGACGCGGTTCCGTAATGGTTCTGACATGTTCTGACAGGTACCAAATGTGTATTTTAACTAATCTTGACGGGTCTGGTCCATACCAAGTCGCTAGGATTGACGTTGCCATGTGTCAAAAAATGCTAGTACCAGTTATCTAGCGTTGAAACCCTATGTACCATACTCCAAGTGAAGTATAGCACCACGCGTTGTAGTCGCTTGGTATCAGTGATCTTGAACTATCAATGGAACTATTCTTTTTTGTCCCTTCAGCGCATATTTTCTGTGGAATAGCAAGTATTAAAGGCAGCACTCACGGAAACCCTCACTTCCGAAGAGAGTCGTTTACCGTGTAGCCGGCCGCTGGACAATCACAACAGTAACTTGAACACAGCAAATAGAGACCTACCTGCGGAGACACTGCAGTGGACACCTCCGCCAACATGGACAAAAATGGCTCCATCGCGCCAGCTAACGCCATTGGCAGGGTGTGTGCGCGTGATCTAGCGCGTGTGCTGAAACGGAATACGTACCATTTGCAGGGCTTCGTGGCGGGACCTCGCGAAATCTCAGACACAGAAATTTCCGTGAGTGCTGCCTTTAAGCAGTGTTTGAGGGAGCGAAACTGGGGTAGAAAAAATGGTCGCAAGCCTCTATCTGGAAGCCTAAGCTATGACGCCCCTTACCCAACTCGCTTTTCCGCCAGTTCTTTTTACTCCAATAATACTATTTTGATCTTCGTATTCATTGATCGATTTCGGGTAGAGCACCACTGGACTCGCTACGACTCGAGTCATCGGCAATCGATACATATCAAACCAATATCGCCTGAGTAACCACGATGCAAGATGCTGCACTTCACGTGCATTGTCAATGGGAAACTGAAGAAATGGATGTACTCTCAACAGCTACCTGTTACTCTTGATGGTATAATTTATTCACGAATTCGTGAATCGACTCAATCTTGAGTCAACCAAGTCGAGGGTTAGGTACGGCGAAGCGCATCAGGTCACTTCAGTGCACAATTAGGAAACCACTTGACAGTGTTTGAGCCAGCCGACGATGCGAAGATTGTGCAATTCCACGGGTTTTGCGCTGCGGCAAGAAGTGTCGTTAGAGGAGTGGTTTAAAATTAATCACTTAACGACTGAGTTTAGTGGTGTTCGAGTGTTCCAGAAAAAACACGGGTGGCAGGATTTCTAACCATGCGTTTTCAGCCGTGAAGATGAAAGAACAGATGGAGGTTCAAGTGAGTGGAACGAAAGGAAGCTAAGAACGGTAGATTATCCCTCTTTTGCTTAGTCATAAGACCTTTGAGACATTCCCATCTGTCAGCATTTTATCTGTGTAAGTATGTATGTTATGTCACACTTATGACTAATTATGGAATACTTTCAGCGCTGATGGGTGGGGATTGTGCTAAGCAGGCGACGATGATACAGCGTTATCATGCGGAATACTGTCTAAACAGGTGCGCTGTGATTGATTAGTGTTACTTATTAGATAGAGATAAGGTTGCGCATAGGACGACCGGAGCGCACTCCACAAATGAGGCCGAAACACGCCAGCGATCCATTAGTGAGTAATCCTACTTTTACTTTCGTTAGTGGTGCCAAAGTCAACAGCGGATTTAATCTCTGATGTTTACTTATCACTTCTACCACTTGAAATTGCAGTTTGGTGGATGGGTCATAAGTAATGTAAGCATTAGGCAATGTGAAAAAGCTACAATGCCTCTCCTATGGTTCATTTCACTTTGTACGAGAGCTTGAGAAAAATAATAGGTAAAAGAAACGTGTGAAACTATGCGAAGCTAGGCGCGAAGCAAACCAAAACTTGTTTGCTTGGTGTTTGCTGCGAAAATTACAATTTCACGCGCAAATACTCATCTCTGATCATTTGTGGGACTGGATATAATATTATACTGCTTTGATGACGTAGGCTATCACTTTATCTCCAATGAGCATTTCTTTTTAGTGCTTAATTTGTCTACTTATTTATCTACTTATTTAATACATCGCAAGGGGTGTGCACACTAAAAAGCAACTACCTGTGATATTAATTATCCATTAGAAATTATGTTAGAAAGACTCGTGCATGTGCATGAGCATTCATTGCCTCTGCCTCAATGTTAGAGAGCCATATACATGCTCTCAGAAGCGGAGAGTCGCTAGAGTGAGCTTATATTAATCAGCAGAAACTCATTACAAAACGCAGGCGAACTCTGAAGCCGTCCCATTACCACTCTGCAGCAGAACAGAAGCAACTAGCGCATAGGATAGAGTAGTGAAATGCACAATGACACGATGTCACGCTCATGTTTGACAAAGCCTCACTAATGACATAAGCATGCGTGGCGACATGCTGAGGTTGTGCACTTTACACTCGTCGTGGAGCTTTGTTCTTCCTTAAATACAGTCAATCCACCCGGTTTTGGGGAATTGTCACCTCTAATGGTAAGAAGGTGGTCCGCTCAATTTAACGCACGCATTTAGTTATCAGGAGGAGAATCTTATTGATTTGGACATGGTAATTACGTCTGATCCCAACCATAAGCAGTGAGAGGAGACATTAAGGAGCGGAATACTCTCTTCAACTCTATTCCTGAGAAAGTTAAGCGAACAGTGGTATGAGAAAGGACGTTGCGAAGGGAATCCCTAAGATTAGCGGTTTTCCACTGAGAAAAGCACTGTTTCGCGGCATTTGGAGGCGACAATCATGCAGATCTGGAACTGGCCACCTTGCTTACCTACCACATGTCTCCAAGCCTTCGACAGCAATGACGTCACCTGTCGGCGAAGGGACCATCATCCGCGGGCAGGTTGCCGGGCAACGGTGCCCCGTGGCGAAAGGGGCGGGCCGGACGCGCCGCGTGCCTCATGCGCGGCGGCGCAGAGCGAGGGCCAGTTACCTGCCGGCCTGCCGAGATGGATGGCGGCAAGCTAGCGTCCGCTATTTCCATGGAATCGCTCAATTCCGTCAGTACCGAGTCCTGCTCGCAGGTACGCACTCTGTTCGTGTCTGGTCTACCGATGGATGCGAAGCCCCGTGAGCTTTACCTGTTATTCCGTGCCTACCGCGGCTATGAGAGCTCCCTGTTGAAAATGACGGCGAAGAACGGCAAACCGACGTCACCGGTGGGTTTCGTGACGTTTCAAACCAGTAAGGATGCAGATGACGCTCGTAAAGCTCTGCAAGGAGTGCGTTTCGATCCGGACTGTGCGCAGGTACTTCGTCTTGAGCTCGCCAAGTCGAATACGAAGGTCAGTCGGCCGAAACAGTCACCGCCGCCCGTTATTCCTATTGCGGCCCCCTCCCTGCAGACGATGCCACAGTTTCTGGCACCTCTGCAGCCCGCCGAAGCAATCGTTCTCGACCAACACCCCCTACTTCTGGACCAACATCAGCTGCTCTCCCTCAGTCTTCCTCGATTCCCTACTGCTCAATCTCTTCCACTTGCTGGTATTCTGCCTTCTGACGCCGCCGCCTATCACCAGAATGCTGCTATATTCCAGGCCGCTTTGGGGCTCGGGGCGCAGAACCCCGCGCTCCAGGGCTGCTCCACGTTGTTTGTTGCTAATCTGAGTCCCGGTGTCACCGAGGACGAGTTGCGGTCTGTATTCAAGGCATTTGCTGGCTTCACGCGGCTCCGAATGCACACCAAGAACGGCTCTTCAGTTGCTTTCATCGAGTACTCGTCGCTGGCGTCAGCAACGAGTGCGATGATGGCCTTGCAGGGCTTCCAGCTCGGCTCATCAGAACGTGGTGGTTTACGGATCGAGTACGCTCGCAATAAGATGGCTGACGTGAACGGCTGAGTAATTTGACTTATTTCTTATATATTTCTTTGTTTTTACTAGTTTATGCTATACCTTTCCCTTTGATTACACCACTTTTTGCTGCATCTCTTAGCATTTCGTGTAGCATTTGCATCGCATCATACCCTATCGATTCGTTTTACCTGCTTTTCGGCAATCGATCGACGAGTCAGTCAGTGGTGGAGCGGAGTCCGATTCGATCGGTTGTCGTCGTCCTTGTGTATGTGTGTACTTTCTCTCATACCTTGTACGAGATGCCCACTTTGTTCCTAAGTTTAATTTCTCCTGTTACAAATGGATGTCCTTCCTCACACTGCAGTCGGTCCAATGCACACCTTTTTCATAGAAGAAGGAAATCACCCCCACACTTCCCTTTTGTACCTCATTTCTCCTCATTTTGCTAGAAAAATATTGAAGCTTTACCAGTGAACGATCTCAGCGATCTGTAATAATAGCACAGTGGCACCGGATCAGCTGCTACGATTGTTAGTAGCTGATCCGGCCGCCTACTCGTTCCTGATCACCAAAATCGGATCAATTTTCTTTCCACATATTTCCTTATCTCTCGTGTACTTGCAGTCTGTGATGACCGTTTTTCGAAAGGTTGTTATAGGGTCCAAATGCCGCCTCACTTGTTATTTTGGTCACCTTCCACATATTGTTTTTGTCCTGCGGGTGTGGTGGTGCAGCATCATCAAGCACGTCTTCCCCTGATTTTTGTCGTTTTCCGTTCAGGAGCTGCCATGATCACCGCTCTATCACGTACATCGTCTTCACCACCACACTCACAATCAAACCAAGCATCATATTGCAGCATTCCAAAGTTCCCAGTAGTGACAGAGAAGAGCATATTTCATTGCATTCACGGTATTGTCTGTGTGTTATGCGCTTGTACATGTACATTCAATGGCAATATTCCTCCTTTTGAATGGTTTTTCTGTTTATTTCGAATATATGATTGTTTATTTGTCTGAATCTATCTCATCAGAGCACAGAAGCACAGTACACACACATAAGCACAAGTCAACCAATGGTGCACGGCAAAGCACAGCAGCAGATGACCAAATGCACTATGTCGCTTGGAGCTAGCAGCTTTGAGTCATGTCCGTCGTCAAAGATAGAAACTGTCGAAAAGTCAGCTGAGGTGATATTTGGGGAATGTGCGGAAAGTGACTTGTTGGATGCGCGGGTGGTGATGGTGGTGGGGGCAAGTGATCTTCAAGGACAACCGGGATATAGCATGGCTAATGATCAGCTGATGAACTTGGCAAGGCTTCTTCCATTTCGGCAAGCGTTTTCTGTAGATATTCGATACGTTCGTCCTTCCATGAGATTTCGTAGCGAAGGCTTTCCATGTCTTTCTGAAATAAGTTCATTTATATGCAATTCTTTGCACTGGTATTATGCACTAGAAGCGCTGATGATTCAAAATAGGTTCTTTTATTTCTGATTGAAGATTATAGTCGAGGTTTCATATAGAGATATTACTGAATGAAGGTATTGTAAGAAGGGGAGCAAAATATTTCCTTTCCATGCACGCATATTTGATTTTTTCGAGTATTTTTTTCCTTCATAAGGGATTGCCATAGAGTGCATATACGCATACGGTTAGTTGTAAT
>KN728432.1:0-10556 GCA_000816745.1 Ancylostoma duodenale
GTTTGTTGTGAACATGCTCGCAGGATCGAATCCTGTAGTGTGCATCCGTTTTGCACTCTTTTTTCCTAAGCTCCTATCGAACATTTAGCAAATTTCGAGTATGTAATTGAACACCATTTTGGTCAGGCTCTCGAACCATATAGGTGTCATATTGAATTCGCAGCTTAAGCTCGTGCACTTCCCTTGTTAGTAGTAGTTCGTTCATCGTGTATAACTTAGTTTATTTTCGTTAAGGTGTAGGCCTACTTTTCAAACCATTTGGCCTCTGGTTATTTGTTTCGTTTTGTTTTGTGTTCGCGCTTCCATATAGATGGATTTCTGAGGTGCTTCACTGTCCTTCAGTTGCTTAGAATCAATGTTGGTATTCGGACTGGTAAAGATTATTTCTTTATTTTATTAAGGAACTGTAACAATCGTGGTTGACTTCTCAAAACCTCACTTTCTCTCCAAATCGATGTGTCAGGTAACTTTGCGTGATTACGTGAATTTACTACTTGCATGCCGTGATGCCTACCGCGAAAATGTATAAATATTCCTATACGCGCTCTGCGAATTATTCCTTCCATGAGCTTCAGCGATTCCCACTATTTCTCATGCAGTCGCTTCGCATCCTCTCTATTTTTTAGAAAATTCCAGCGATTTCGTTTCATTTCTGCAAATTTTTCATTCATGCTAGGCCATTGCCTCATACATGTTCAGCGTTCTCACCAAGAAAACCCCATTAAATGGGTCGCCAATGGACTTTAGAGAGCGAAGGGCGCACGGCTTTAGCCGTTTGGACAACAAAAACTGTCCAACAGTACGCGTTTGTCGTGTTTAGAGGTGTGTAATCGTGTCCTCTACGTGTTCAGACATGTATATCCAGGACAGGGCTTGATTTCCCTGCACTTTGCAAACAATGCCTAACTTATTCATATTTCTATTATGGTCCCAAGGTACTCACATAATACAACAAAGTTGTAGTTGTTGTACAACAATGAAGTACACATACAGTGAGCGTCAGTGGTGCTGCGTCTTCGGCTATTCGGAAAAGTAGGAAAAGGAAAACTTGGGCACTGCTTGCAGGCTGCAGGAAAATCATGCCCTACCATGATTATACATGTCCGAACCCGTTGTTGGACACTTTTTGTTGTCCAAACGGCTAAAGCCAGGGCGCACACGTCAATCGTTCGTGAAAGATGAGCGTCACCTCATTCTCGCTATTTTGCAAAGACATGCGTGAGCTCCATGTATCTCCCACGATGTGTGAACTCCTAGTTAACAAACTCACTTATTGCATGCACGGATTGTCGCAGAGCCGCACTTAACCTTCTCTTGCATCATGTTGAAATCCTCTTTCAAAACAAAGCCTCGCAGTGAGCGGATCTTCACAGCGCTATACGTAAGTTTTACGTATCTTCCATCACGTGGCAAAACTCAGAGACGATGGCCAAGTAAACGCATATTCAAATCTGTGATGGTGGAGTAATGTACAGTCGCCAAAGTGAAAGTGAGAGACTTAAACATTGTTTTTTCGGCTTTGAAGGCGAGCGTGGCCGGAATGGCGCCTTTGTCTGGCAGTCTCGCTTACATGGGGTACTTGGGTACTCGCCAGCAATCAAATAACACAACTTCCGAGCAGCAGCTTGCGTAATGAAATGACTTTGAGGAGACGCATCGCCGGAAATGATACGTTGAAACAAACGGCCGGTTGCATGACTGTTGCATGACTGACGATCGGATGGGACGCCGTGTCAATGCTGCTGTCTGCCTTACTCGTACTGGTGTCCGACAGTACCTTGCGAACAAATCGCTTGGTAAAGGTGTTCGTCCATTTTCGCAAGAAAAACATTGTCACATGGACAAGTAACCACTTGCACAAGCCTCATCCCCTCAATGTAATAAACGTAATAATTGCGAAAGTGTCTGCTTGTCAATGAGTGACTTATCGCCTGAGGGAGTGGACAAAATGAAAAATTCTTCGTTTGTTAACATCGCATACGTTGTGTTGCACGTACACATCCACGAAAAAGGATAGTGGAAGGATTGTAGTGGTGTTCTACACCTATTAGGTTGTGGAACAATGGATTTACGTTTTTGAGCAAAATGGAGCTCATTCCAATAGCAGCACAACGCCCAAATCAAAGTTGTAGTGACAGCTACTATCAGCTACCCTTTGTCATTTTCCATACCGGGAACATGCGTCTTTGAACAACTTATTACGCTCTGAAATGAAACATTTTGTTAGCGAACCGAGATTATTTTGCTTCCCAGCTAGAGCTTGCTAGCGGAACTCTAGGTACATAAGGCAAAAAGGCAGTGCGAGCATGAGCAGTGGATCAAAACGCAAAGAAGATCGGTCACAAACACTGCATCACTGCTAATCGTGCCTCCGAATACTAATCAGGTCTGTCATTCTCGTTAATGCTGACACAATCATCCATCAGAAGGTGAAGTGTCTTTGATAAATTACGAATATCAAAGAAGGTTATTGAATAAATGTCTTAGTTATCCTCCTAAGAGCATAGCAACGAGAAGATGGACAGAAAAAAAGAGTATAAGGAAAATATAATAACGGTGCTTGCTCTCACTACTACTTGTTAAAATAAATATGGTCAGATCGACTGATGTACTCAAGATCCTGTAGGTCTTGATAGAAACCTCTTCGTTCACATGTTTTTTTTTTCTCGTCAAGCATTTGGACTGACGAAGATGTCACCAGCGATACCGAAGACTCATTCCACATAATCAAATAAACAAGTAATGATTTTTCTAGTGAGCAGGAGTCATGAATCTTTTTAACATAAGGAATCTCCAAGTTGAGTCTGAACTGATGGCCTCCAATTCCATGGGCGAAGTTGGAGTAGATGACTAGCAAACTGTGGGCAACATCCACGATTTCAGATACTGCTTTTGAAGTAAGGATTGTTCAGCTGAGGCGATTTCTCTGCAATGTTGAAGAGGATACAATGAACAATCTCCCTCGATTCGTCTTAGAACTTATTCCCCAAATAGTTTTCTGAATTCAAGCGAGATTATAAGGACGTGCAGTTCTCGAAGAGTCGTCTTGAATCCACTTAGAAAAGTTTGATCATCAAGCTTGGACTTACTGTTATTTAATTTTGAATTTAATTTTCGTTCATTACCTTTGTGTTGAAGGAAAGCATTGCGCCTTGGCACTGTGTATAATGATAAATAAAATAAATGAAATGTTTTTCCTACTGCTAGTTTGTTCTCCTTTTCGCTGGTGCTATCTTCATTATCTAACAAGATGATTTAGAAATTTGAGCGGATACTTGTGCGATTTAACTCCAATGTAGAAACAGGTGCATTTGAGACAAGTACTGTCTGTTGGGTGAAATTCATGAGAAATTCAACAGTTGAACGAAAGTGCGCTTTCCACATGCATCATACGTGGAAGCGTGTGCTCAGTGTGTGACATTGTTGTCAATGTGTTCAACAGGATCTGTCGGTGCCCGTGATAATGCATGATTTAAAAGTGTTCTGGCTGAAATGTGTAGAATCCAGCCGAATTTCGCATCCTTTCTACGATTTATCCATCATTACTTGTGACCTACCTGAAAACCCCCAATGTTTGATAGAAGAGAGTGAACATTCTTTGCCAGTTTGACTCTGTTTTCCTACAATATGCTCTGTCACAGTAGTAGAGCCTCTCTGAACAACACCAAGTCTAAGCTTTCACTCGACTGGATTGCACTTCTGCTCTGCCAAAGTTCGGCTTATTTCTTTGGTGTACTTGGTCGCTGAGAAACCTGAATGTCTTCCATGAGCGGGTTTAATCCCTGTTTTGCTCATAATTCCTTAGCTTCTAGGATTATTTCTACGTATGGAGGACATCTAGACCCAAATCCAGCATGTCGGCAACAAAAGTGCATACTGAAATTAATTTTGTTGATGGCTTTTGAAGCCTATTTATGTCACAGTAATAGGGGTGGCGCGTCAAATATCGCGAGGAGTACTGGTTCTGAATAGAAGGATCTACCGTCTCTGGTGCGGAACTCTCAATCCTTTACTGGAATTCTTATATTGGTCAGAATTCCATTGGCGTCATAGAGGACTATACAATTTTTCTTTTGTTAGACTCTCTCCATTCCGCAATATGTTTTAGAATCAGAAGTTTCTTCACTGCACTTTTCGTTCCCTTCGATCCGCAATGCTTCCAATTCGTCACAGATCCGTAAAAGGTGATGAAAACGATGAAGAAATCGAGCGCTTACCTAACATCACCATTGATGAACGTCACTTCGTAGGTTTATTCAAACAGAAATGAAATCTAAAGTTAACCCACAATTTCAATTCACAAGTTGCCTCCACCATGTAAACGTCAGCACCAAACCTTCTAGCCTTCTTCCCTATTCGGTCACCAAATTGCAATGATCACGACGCAAGACTACAACTTCCAGCAACTACTCAGAAATTTCGACAATCTGGAAATGTGAGTACGTCTGTGTTTTGGAAATTCATGAATAACAAGCTGAGCAAGTAACACGACCAGGATAGTTAGAAGTGTGACGCCGTTGCATACGTAACAGCAACAGCGTCCTCTCAGCAAATGTCGTACAACTCTTCCCATTTCCGATTTCAGTACTTTACCCAATACAAATACTGATGAAAAATGAGTACCTAAAACATTCCGTTTTAATAAGCAGCGAAGTCGCTTTGAGGTACACAATAGATGAATAAATAGCTCACTCCTCCTATTATTCAATTACTATAGAGGTTGCGTCAAAAGTCTTTGAACAAGCATAATCATTTACTAAGACGGAAGGAAGAGGAAGTTAAGGAAACCATTAGGTTGGTGCAAAAATAGGTGCTTCTTCGTAGTACCATCTTCGGTGCAGCACATTTCCGATTTTCCTTATATGAGAGGTTGTATGCTGTTTCGAAGCACACTAGCGCACTTTACTGTCTTTGTCACTGCATTTTCTGAATGCAATGAAATGTACTTTTCTGTAGAACGTTGGTTCCAGTCAAAAAATGGGATCAACGTTCTGCAAAAAAGTGCATTTCTCAAGAAAAATTACGCAGCCTTTCTTACTTTGCAAGCAAGGAAGGTTGGTAAGGAATGAGTCCTACCCGATCGTATAGCAAAAGATAAGCTCCTGTGGGACGTCAGCGCTAGCAAGAGGGAGAACATCATGGCATTCGGTACGGCTCTCGTCAGCCATGCAACTGTGAACGGTCATTCGTTTCGTATGATACGTCCCCTCGAGGCCATTGTCCTGCTGGACCACCTCCCGAGCCGCGCATCACCATGTGTTTCACCGGAGTTGCTGGCAAGCAACGAGATGGTTAACATAAATACATATTCACAGTAGTCAGACCAGAGCAACTCCCGTCATTGATGGAGAAAAACGACATGAGGCTGTCGAGAGACACTTTTTTTGCAAAACGAACCATTATATTGTATGACGTAGTCTTGTCGTACTGTCGTGGACACGGAGGAACTCCCCGGCATGCATCCCTTTGCTCATAGGGCCTTCAGATGTGTTTTGCATTAGCCGTATGATTCTGCTGGAACTTCGAAACAACAAGAGTTCTTCTGTGTTCACGGGAGCACAACAGGACTATGTCATCGTCCTCCGCCTCAATGTCAAGAAGACCGAGTATTTACCCACCGACAAACACGAGTGCGGCACTATCAAAGTTAACGGCACGAATCTCCTGCGAGCCGCTACGTTCACATACCTTGGCTCAGTTGTTTCATCAGACGGTAGCCTCACCTATGAGATCACCGCACGCGTCAACGCTGGTGGTTGATGTGGCGCTCACTGACTGGTGTGCTGTGCGATAAGGACATGCAAGATCGCCCCAAGTCGAAAATCTACCGTGCCGTGGTACGTCCGCGCTGGCCCATCAAATTAAGGAAATGGAAAGCCGAATTAGCGTTATGAAGATGAGAATGCTGCGGTGGCCGTCTGGCGTCGCACAATTCGATCGCATTTGCACCCAAGACATACGACAGCGATACGGGGTTGTAGCGATAGCCGACAAGGTCCGTGAGGCGCGTCTGCGATGGTTCGGTGTTCGGTCACGTCCTGACCTCAAGCTGACCAAGCGCACGACAGGGCAGTGTGGCGTCAAAGTATCAGCAAAGCGGACCCCGCTGCGAAACGGGAAAAACGCTGAGGAAGAAGTGTAAGGGAAACGCGTATGAACAACTCAATGTCTTTTTCAAGATGAATATTATTGAATATATTATGTAAGGGTATCCACAGCAGCAATAAGAGTGAAAGGGCAGAAAAAACGTCCGATAATTTTGACTCATCCCAATGTTATAACACAAAGTATTGCGAACTAACGTAAATGTCTTCATGATACATGATAGGGCATATGAAATACCCAATCAATTTCGACACATTTTGATGCTTCTCCATGTATACCCTAGAATGCTTTCTGGTTCCCAAAAGCAAAGCACCAATTTCGGTGTTCGCCTATTGCCAAGAGACGGGAGGGGTGGGTAGCGGGAAGATCGAACTTCTACATAGAATACTTATGCTGCTTGAGACTTATTATTAGACAAATGAAGTCTCAAATATATCTGAAATCTCCCATGAAACAAATCCTCCAAAAAAAGGTGAATGCCGCCACTACTACGCAAAAAAAAATTTAGATATTGCGACGCTCCACACGAAAGCTTCTACGCATCTACATCAAACTGTTCCATAGACGTATCGATTGAAGAAGCCTTGCAATTCCCTCAGAAGATTTCCAACAGATTACCGGTTACGTTTCTTTCGCTGAGGAAAGTTTGAACGGAGAAATTGTAGCAAATATTCCAGATACAAATCAGTGGCACGAGTAGACAATTAACCCTAAGAAATCTGAAGTATTTATGGTGTCGTTACGCATCCCATTACTTGGAATGGGTGGGTGGTGTGCCAGAATTGAGAATGATGGAATTGCGGGAAAAGGTGAGTGACCCCAGAAAGGTACTCGGCGGTTTCACGACAAGGAAAAATCGTAGAATGAGCTGCTGACAGCTCCTAAAAAGTTAAGGTGTTTCAGATCAAGCTGGTTACTCGTCAGGCAACCAAAATCCTCCTCTTGATGGTGTCTTTTTGGACGTTTCAACAGAATTATGATGGGCTTATTATGGGTTGCGGAATTCGCATCGAACCAAATGGAAATCGAGACGAGTTGTGAGTTGAGATCTACGTGGAATAAAATGCTAATTTCTTTTCTTTGGGTGGTAGAATCAATCAATCTTTACGTTGTAGAGTTTCTTCCTTATCTAACTTCAGAATGGGAGAGTCCCTTACAATGCTTGCAACACTTATTCAAACACATGTAATTTCGACATTCCGGAAAATAAATATAACAAGAGGAGAGTATCTCCTTCTGAAAGCAGTCGCTCTATTCGAAGGTGAGATAAGAAAGTCAACTGGTTGATTCGTCCAATTTATTAAATTTTCTGAGGTGGTGGAAGTGACAGCAGGATCCATCTCAGACATCCAACCGTGCGAGTGCTTGCCGCCACCGCGGGCGTACGGTCATTGCAATCCGCTAGCATAGTCATCGCAGGCCGCTCGCACAGTGGAGGGGTGCCGCTCGCGCAGCAAAACGTGCGAGCGGCCCCTCCAGACCATGCAAGCGGCCTGCGATGACTGTGCAGGTGGATTGCGATGACCGTACGACCCGCGCTATCTATCGGCGAGCGTTCGCACGGTTCGAGTGCCTGAGATCAGACTAGGTATCGTGCGTCCCGTCTAAATCAGATGTGACCTATAAAAATGGTTGTTCTGAAGTTTTCCAGCATTACGTAAAGGTCACATTAATGAAAGGAAGTTGTGCGGAGCAACTTGACGGGCTTTAGGTTTTCCTATCAATTTTGCTGTTGCGCTTTTTGTACGAGATCTCTAATTGCCAAACACTGAAAATAATCTTGAAACTACAGCCCTTGTGAAGAAGATAGACGGATTGCGCGTGCGGTTTCATATCGTCGCAGCTGCAAAATCGCGGCGGGGCCTACTCGAACCTCTCACTTGGACCATGCGCCCTTCGCATTCATCGCTCAGGTCCCACCGTGTAGGCATCGAATCCATCCATCTTTTTGAGAAGGACTGTACACTGCTCAAAATACTTAAATGCCGTAAGACAAGTTGCCATTCACGTTTTTCACAGACCATGTAACGTCTTGGAAATTTCAAATTGTGTATGCAGTGCTCCCCTGGTGATTCTGACTTGTGACAGTCGGAGGCTTTTCAGCACTGGATGAGTATTTTCCACCTGCTGATCGTGTAATTATGGAGACAGCATTGATTAAATATCGTTCAGCATTAGTGAGTTGCATAAAAAGCAGTCATTTGGAGCTTGAACATGAAGCGCTGTTGGAAAGAGTCCAAGCATTGCTCGGCACATTGACACATCTTGAGGTGAGCGAATTAGTTCCTATTCCCATTTACAATTCGCATCTGGGACAAAGACGAATTTTTGGGAAGGCTTGCAGAAGAAATAACAGCAGATATAAAAAAGGACCGTGCGATGTGATATGCTGCTTAGGTGCTTCTTACCTTCGTTCTGGCTGCTGTGCTCCTTCTCGAATTCTGTTGCGGTGTCTGTCTATTCGATTCTTCTAAACCAATATCAAAAGTTACACAACCAAGGGATAGAAATCATTCGCTGCGGTTCTTCTGCGAGTCTGTCGGAGAATAAGTCATTCACAATAGAATGTCTTAGATTCAGGTGGCTAAAGAGTTCGACAACAGACGCCTGATTGATGCAGTCCTCACAAACAACGGTGGTATGCAAGGACGTCTCACAATGGACATGCACATGAACTCTACTCGCGTGGACTAAGCGCTGCTATTACATATTTAAATCCATCAGCTTTCCACTCATCTTTCACGTTCAGTGTTTCAGAGTATTCGGTAAACAGATCCGTCAAAACAACTAGTTTTCGTTATTTGTTGTAATAGAGACGTACTACAAATTCCTAATAAAATGTTGGGCAATCACTTTAAGAATCTCAACACATTCCAAACCGAGCACATTTTTGCATGACAAGCGCGCGTGGCCTATTGATGTTTATGCTGCGGTAGGACCAATCTAATTTTTTATTCTCTGCAGTAAATGTGGAAAAAAGTAGTGAATAAATGGAATAGTGTAGCCCTGGGAAAGGAATGTAGAAAAAGTGCAGGTTCCAACAGGAAAGCATAACCTGGTCTACTATTTATATCAAATGGCCGCATGGATACGAAATGTCGTGATGCACCATGTTCGTCACATTGTTCTAAATGTGTTGATATAATATTTTCTTCTTTGAAGACCCATGATTGCTGATTGCAATTGCATAGATTTTGCCCACAGAAACCTCATAACTTGTGGTTTTTAGAAAGTTGAAAGCTACGATGTGGAAGACTGCTCCGCTGCAAAATGAAAAGGAGACATTGAGGCTCCTAGAACTGCCGTATTTCAGAAAAATCAGTCAATTATTGTTAATCATAATGGATACCTCACAGTCTGACTCGGAAACACTTTATTTATGAAAGGTTGCATATTTTTAGCACATATAGAAGCATCCAGCAATAAATGCAGTGGAAAAGTGTTTTATCGTGGGATTCCTGGATGTTTTCTTAACTAATGCTGTAGGCGTTCAGTAAATAGGAGGTATCGACAATATTTTATTCCACATTCCTTTCCAAAAATGTTCGATTTACAATTTCAAGATCAAAAGGGTCTTCTGAGGACAAAAACCCAAAATGCGACCAAATTACGTCACCATTTTTCGGGTGGTAATCTTTGCTAGACTACAGAGCATCATGAGAAACATCACAACTCGTTATTGCTTTTTTTCATTGGTATTCTGACCAGTAGTTAGTATTTCCGAAGTTCTAGTCGAAATTCTAGCCCAGTTTCGATTGAAACACTTTTCTAATACATAAATACGTGTTCAATAAATTAATACATGTTGGTGTGAGTGCCATCCACAGTATGAGAGAATGAAGAGGGATCAGACTGTTGGACAGTAAAATATATCTTGGCAATCTCAGACAAGACTCAATATGATATTATGTTTTATATTGCCTATGCAAGTACTTTTCTGTTTTTAAATTTTTGTAAATGAACTTTCAGTTATTGTCCTCATTTTCTGTCAGTTTTTGGCCACGCAAATTGCTTTTTTCATTTGCAGTTTTTCAAAGGGGAGGTGGGGGGGAGGGGGGTAGAGGAGAGGGGGTTCGTAGATTTATCGTGAATCATACGGGACTTAGTGGCTTTTTTCCTGAACTAAGTTTGCGCCGAACTCTAGTGGGGACCCACCGCTTCAAGCGAAACAGGTTTTCCTGTAAATTCATTTTACATCGTTCATTGAATGAAAACAGATCATGTAATATCAAGGTGTATGCCGCAAGCACAGGTAGATGCCCTTTCGGAGCGCCTTGTATTCAGATTACGAGGGGCTCAAAGGATGTCCATGGAGCTTTTTAGAGTCTAGTGTTTCCGTTAGGATTGAATGCAAGCCGCCAACCTGAATGGACAGAGATGTTGTTGTTCAAAAATGTAACATATCGGCCTCATCAATTGAAGGCAGCACTCACGGAAATTTTTGGGTCCAA
>KN728435.1:8414-21042 GCA_000816745.1 Ancylostoma duodenale
TTCATGAAACCGACCCGGAACGTTACTGGCATTACATCACCCCTACGATTTCAGGATAAGTACAGCAGAATCCTTACTGTTTTTCTTTGAAAAAAAAAGGTGACCGCTTCTGCGGAAGTCACATTGAGACATGGATTCGCAAGGTATTCCTCGAGTTGGATGCAAAATGTCCACTCGCTCTCTTCAGTGAACTGCTTCTCTTGAGAGAATATCAGAGGAAAGAATGCGGAATACTGGATGGGAACATTTCAAATAGTGGACTTGGACAGAAGCAGAGTTAAGCGACTACGAATCCCTGGTAAAAGCTAACGAACGAGATCTATTTCCGAGCAGGCTCGTGTAGTGACGGTAGCGCTGAACTGTTAGCGAAATAACATTCAAATATTGCTGCGTTCAATCCAGCCACACATAGAAGACATATATCGACTTTTTCTCTGGGAAAACGAGTAAAACTTCTGTCGATCCATTATGTAAGGTAAATAAAGGTCATTTGAATATCAGATCTGATCGACTTCAATCGATTTCTCTAAGAGAGATGTGGATATAGCGAACCCCTCGTGATTTCTTTTACTTTCTCTTTTTTACATTAGTGGCATCATTGCTAATTCTACAAAATTGTGTACATGAACACGGGAATTAAATAGAGCATAAATTCACGAAACAATCTCTTTCAAAGTAAATGCAACAAACCTAAGGTAAACTTGAGTTTTCACAATAGCAGGGAAAATTGCTATCGGAAACGGAGCCAACAGGAATACGCCGAATAGAAAAACAGCGGAGAGCAGCAGTATGAGTAACACCACGGTGCAGGTTCGCATCGTCCTGTTACTATGGTGCTCTCTTATCTTATTCTTTGATAAGAAGGTTAATAGCTGCAACCTACCAAGGTTCCGCTCTTCTGAGGTATTCTCAATAGGCAGTGAGGCTTCAAGTCAATCGTGGCCAATCCTAATTTCACTGCCACGTCGCCTCAGCATACCGCAGTACTTAGCGGAAACTAACAAGAAGAACATTACCGCAAGTTAGCTGCTTGGTACTGTTCGCTAATTGATCATTGTTCGCTACTAGAAATTTTATGTTGCTCTTTTGTTTTAAATTTCTGCCTGATTTCTCCTGGAGATGCAACCATCATTTGGCATGAAGTGTAAGAGGAGGACCAAGAAGGCAACACTGTCAAAGAACCCTGTCTACGAGGTTCTAGAGGCCAAAACCGCAATATCCATTGTGAATTGATTTTGAAAAAATTGCGAAAAATTGAAAAAAAATGGAAAAAAAAGAAAAATTGTGAATTGAATTGAATGCGAATTGCACTGTTGCCTCTCTGATTTCCTGAGCAGAAAAATCCTCTTTCAAAAGACTGACACCCATTCCTTACGCAACAGGGATACAACTTGAAATAACTTCGGATTTTTTTAAATTTGAATCTGGAGAGCTTCTCATCTACTTCGTTTGCTCATGATCCACCATTGTATAGCGCACTTATGTGCATGTAAATAAATAAATAAATAAATAAATATCCAACAGTTGTTAGCATGGCATACTTCACACCAAGAATAGTCCCAGGTAGAAGGTAAAACGTGGCCAGCTGTGACTAGTGGATCAATCTTCCGTTTTTTCATATGGGCGTAGAGTGGCAAATTTTTGGTGCACACAGGGAATCACGCAAACTAACATAGAATACCAACGGTGTCGCTTCATGAGAATGGGCGATGTCTTGATGTCGCGTATTTTTCTAGCACTTTATCATAGTTCTCTCGAAAACTTGCCATTTTTAAAAAGTAGATATTATTGATGACGATGGTCTGGTCTACTCCATATGACAATGCCTTCAAAATCTAAAAAAATTCAAAAATTTTGATCATCTAGAGTCGAAATCACCTATTGGTACAGTTATGATGACCTGTGCATCGGATCCCTCCCATCTCATCCTTAATCCCTCCTATCCCCATCCTTAAACGCATTTCCTACGGCTCGATGCGTCATTGGAAGGATAGATAATCTCATACCACCCATGGGTAGCCAGCTGGGTGTAGACAACGTCACATATAAGTAGACATGTTGATGAGTGCTGAGTGAGAGTAAATTTGGGCACGTTAACACGTTACATGGGTAATTTCAGTGATGCATCCGGGCCCTGAAAATCATGTCAATTATGTTTTCTTTTCATTTAATCTGATTTACGATTAGTGAGGCATGATATGGAGCAAAGAGACATCTCCTAAGAGTATACCGACAAACGACTTTAGATCAAACAAGCAATTTCACAAATTTGAAATGTTTTGCTGGACTGATTTTTGCCATTTTTCGATTGCAGTGGACAACCGAATCATGAAGTGAAGATCCCGGTCATTTTTGAATTTGAATAAGGAATCCATTTTTCCTATCTTTCGTGGCGGCTCCAGCGCGGAAACGCTGATAGAGAAGACTCATGATATGTACGATAGTAGGTAAAATCAACAATAGTAATTGAAATAATAAAAAATATAGTCATAACGTAGTTATAGAAATCTATAATGTGGGAAAGGTAAGGGTTTTCTTGGCCTGTTCAGTTGACAACTCTCTTCGAAGCAGGGTCTTCTCTCAGTGGCTGTGGGTTCAGGGATCAAGCTCAAATAGAGCATTCTATACTTGGGACCGAATAAAAATCGAATAATTTTGTTCACTTACATTAACAAATTACGAAACGAGTTAAACATTAAGATGTTTGATAATAAGAAATCCCTAAAGCTTTTCTCACTGTATTGATCTCCAATGTTGGAACAATCGAAACTTCAATTTGTTCGAAATTGAATATTTTGCTTTCGAATATCGAATATTTTGAATAAATTGAGGATTCGAATGTCCCAACCTTAGCTACCAATGTAATGTTGTAGGATTGAGGAGCCTAGCTCTAGTATTTTCTCATTCTTGATCATCTAGGTGTTTACATCGTTTCCTGAATTGTTAATTAAAGTAGCAAAATTATCCGATTTTCACTCGGTCCCAAGTATAGAGCATTCCACTAGAGGAACAATCATAAGAACAAACCGTGAGAACTAACTGGCCGAAAACAGCATTGAAGCAGCCAACGTGGAGCTCTTTTTTAGATTAACGAGCATACATATTACATAAAACTCAATTATAATATTTTAAGCACACACTTTCTGATATCGTATGCGCCACACTGCTCATGGGGAAGAGAGCTATCGAGTTATATCAATCTTACTGAGTTCCGTACCAATCAGATTTTCATCTCAGACCTCGTCGACTTCCATAGCAGGCTATTTTCGCGGCCTAGCGATCCGTCGTTATGCCTTGTTGATCACCGTTGTTTGCATCTCGTTCCATCCAAATAATCTTTCAGAAAGACCAAACTGTGCAGAGGTCTAACCCAGCTGTCTGCCCCTTCCTCGGCAGGCGAACATGTGGAGACCGTCACCGTCATTAGTTCGGCATGAACAAGAACATCACTAACAGTAAAAAAATTTATTAACAACAATAAAATTTCAACAATTGTCTGAAGATCCCAGAGGGAGTCAAAAGTCGACATAAAAACTACAAAACAAACAAAGCAGATCTGGAAATAAAAATGACAATAACTATATAAAACTAATAAGGAGCACTTTGGGAAGCGATGCATAAAGCTTTGGAACCGTAAAACTTTCAGTGAGACGAACGAAAGTAAAATCTTGAAGGAGCGGATGCTGTTATTCACCCCTGCTCTTCTTCACGTCTGCTGTGTCGAAAGAAAATAAGATCTGTGAGCTGGGGCCAGCAATGGGCGTGCTTGCCATCTGCCGCGACGAAGAGAAGTCAGAATTAAGTAGGCATTGTTCAAGGGAAGGAGCGGACTTCAGATCCGCACGTTTCCTATCCTGTAGGAGATTACGACGCGTCTGGAAGCAATCGGAAATTATCACATCAAAAATATGCTCACGCAGTAAATCGAAATCAGAAACAGAACTAATCTCACTTGACTTGTATCCGTCAGTGTGGGCTCATAATCAAACACAGTGAATTGTCGATATCGTGTATGGAAGCGTGGAATTCTACGCATAATAGTGTATTTTATACACTTCCACAAGAAAACCAAACACAAACCAAACAGCGCAACGCCGATGATCAATATGACTAAAAAGAAGAAATGTGTTTCAGAAATAACCATGAAAACGCTCAAAAACTGTGAAAACTGACACAAATTGGTCAAGGAAAAGGTGCTGATGTCTCCCAAAGCCTTTGCCATAGCAAGAGCTGCTGAGCCAAATAGTATGAGAAGTATAATAACGGAACAGGTGTACTGGCACCAATATCTCACAAAGAAATCCCGCAGCGATCCATACTGAAAAACTGTGCTTAAGCGTGCACACTACAGGGTGCGTATTAAATACCGGTACAAGGTTTTTACCTCGTAATTCCTATCAAAATTAATAAAACCTGGAGTTCCTTTAACGGTACCTTATTCCTCTTCAGTTGAATCGAAATACGTGGGGGATTACTCAATATGCCCTCCTTTTGCCTTGATCACTGCCTTCAAACGCTTAGGGTAGGATTCTACGGCTGCCCGCAGCGTCTCCTGGGGAATCTCTTCCAACGCCTTCTTGAAAGAGATCTTCAGAGCGTCCACACTACCGTGTTGTTTGGCACAAGCTTTCTCCTCCAAAATGGCCCAGATGGAGTAGTCCATAACGTTAAGATCGGTGGAGTTTGCCGGCCAATCATTCGCATCGAGGAATTCGGGCAGGTTCTCGCGACACCACTTCTGTACCTTCTTGGACTTGTGAGCCGGCGGTCCATCTTGTTGGAATGTCCAGTTGCCTTCCTTGAAGTGTTCGTGTGACCAAGGTAAGAGCTCCTTCTTCAGAACTTCCTCCAGATAGAAATCAGCGATGATCTTAGCTCCCTTTTCCACGAATATGAGAGGAGTTCTGCCGGTAGCGGACACTCCGGCCCAGACCATAACGGAGGCGAGCTTCACGCTTCGGGAAACAGTTCTTTCGGCCTCATTCAGTAGCCTTAGCTTCAGTGGACGTACGGGCGAGCACTCGAACGTTTTGAGTGTTGTAGCTCTGCTCGACCGTGAAGAGCTTCTCATCTGTGAACAGCATCTTCAGGTGCTCCCCATTCGCGGCGCGATCCACCAGCCTTTTACATTTTTCCACTCTTACTTCCTTCTGTGCATCGCTCAGTCCATGTCTCTTCAGGAGCTTATACGGACGCATGCTGAGCATCCCCTTGACAACTTTTCCCACGGTTCCCTCTGACACATTCAACCCCTTGGCCATCTTTCTCATACTTCTTGCTGGGTTGCGGGCAATCCGTTTTCTCAAGATATTCTTCAGAGCAGGCGTGGCTACAGTGACCGGTCGTCCTGGGCGTACACGATCGAGAAGCGTACCTCGCTTTATGGCAGAGTAGACGGTTTGCCGTGGAACTTTGAGGAGACGAACGATGTCAGAAGCCGAATGTCCCGCATTGCTGAGCTCAAGAATTGCGGCTCTTTTAGGGTTTGGGGGCACTATCTACTGCAAAGTTCATATAAAATTTTGAAAATTTTGGTGTTTATAGAGAAAGGTATTCCAAAAATAGTGATGCCTAGGTGGTTTGAAAAAATCAATACCTGCCCGCAAAAAATGCGCGGGAAAGTTGTCTCGGTATTTAATACGCACCCTGTAGAAGAAGTAAAGTAGACATAGTCATAAATCGAAAGTTTTTGGGGAATTTTACCTCCACAAAACGGTAAGAAGCACCACATACATTGCACTGTCGTGACAACTGTAAACGGTCGACCATACAGCCGTGATGACAGCTGATGCTGTAAAAATAAGCGACATCTAAGAGACATTTCGGTTCGTTTCGAATGTCACTATGTCACTGGAAGTATGGCGTCAGCCGGACGGCTAGACTGGCCGGTATGTAACTGCATAAGTCTTTTAATCAAAAAAATGCCAAAAAAGACAAATGGAGACAAGCAGGAAAAATGAAATTTCAGCAATCCGATCAGTCATCATAAGAGTGCAGATAAACTAAGAATTAAGGAAGTACTGAGGAGTCTGTCTTCAGACAAACTTACTCGCAAAAGCACGGCCGTATCATCTGTGCATCATGTCGTGGACGAGAGTGGAAGCTCACGGACGATTTTCCACAGATGAAGCATAATTTCGCGGAATTATAAGGACTGTGTGTCACGGATCCTTTTACGTACATTGATAACGGCTGAAACTGCAAGAACAACAGAATTTCTACTAATAAATTGAAAAAGAAGGAGAGTTAAGCTACCGGTTTCTGCCAGATCTCGCCACAGACTATGCATTTCCGAGAAAGCCATTTTTCATCATTGATAGAGCAGAGAGTATGGACTTCACTTGATGAAAGCAAAATAATGTTGAAACGCGAAAAAAAAACATATCATCTACGAACATTAAATTATTCTCAGAAGTTAATTGCAAAGGAATATTCCTTTCCTAGAATGTGTTAACAGCATTCAATACCTCCTAGTTCCTAGGTCGCGCTAGTGCTAGACCTCTTTGCCAACTCGGGGCTCTAGGTATCTCGTAGGTACAATAAAAAGGAATTGAATGGAGGAAATAAAAAGGCGAATGAAAGAATCTGTTGAACAATCTGGTCGCGAACATCTGGTATCTCAAGATTTCTCAGTACTTGTAACATTTGTGTAGGTTTTTTTTTCGTTTTTCCGTTGAGTGAACAAGAAACAAAAAAGGCAAGGCTGTTCAGTTCAGAATAATAGTTGCTACAGTTTAGCCGCAGCTAGCTGATTTGTTCGCATTTCTTATAATTAACGGTCACTAAGGGTTTACACTTGCTTGCTTAAACGTATAATGAGGTCCATACCTTAAACACTAAACCAGTGGCGATAAACATCAAAATTCGTGGTAACGAAATTTCAAAACAGTTATACTAAGAAAGTGAATTGAATATTAAAAATTGGAGCGATTCCCAACTAAAGAGAAACAAGCAGCCATTATTACTTCTAAGAATTCCACGAAAGTGCAGTTTCCACACCACATCACCAGTGCTATACTCTTTTTCGAAAGCGACGATTCACAGTTGAGTATTTGTGAATATAGTCTGCCTTTCTCGTCCTTTGCTGCCCCTTTCCACGTTTTTTTCCATGTCATCCCTCCAGCTATCTTCCCAAACGAAATGAATTATAGCTGTGGATCAAGAACTAAGTAAACTAATACCCTCTCCTTCAAAATGAAGTTTCAAACCACTAGAACCGCTACCGAAACTAGGACATCATTCCGAAAACCAAACATAAAATATGTAACACGTAAATATGAATGCTAGGACTTACACAGCTTCACATTTGCATGGGTTGAACCGCTCTTGGGCGAGCATAATCTCTTGATCACATAAGGCACATCTTCGGTACTGCTGCGGCATCTGGCAGTCGTCACAGATTGCAGAGGGGTGTAACTTCACAGGGGACGAAGAGCTAACAAGCCTAGCCGTCTCTTCCGTACACAGCCTCTTCTAAACACTTGAAGGTACTTGAAAAGCAAGTGGATCCAAGCACTTACATAGATGGTGTACTATAATAGGATACAGAATGGGTAGTGAAACGATAGATGCTACAAATAATATGATAAAGATAACTAAACGGTGCGTCTCCGGTATCATATAGAAAGAGACTAATGCTGGACTTTTGGACGTATGTGTCCACCCGTCTGACAAGTTCCCCCCCCCCCCCCCCCATCAACAAACTATTACGCCTGCAAAAGTGTCATTCTGCGCAGTGAATATGAGTAAGCAATATCACGATGGCTGGTTTGACTCACAACAGAGCACTGAATGATGGAATGAAGGGCGACTTATACAAATGTTGCACTTTTCACAAACACTTTAGAGGTAAAACTCCGAAATTAACGGTGAATTCTCTAACTATCTAAGTATGAGTGCCTCCACTCTACAAATACCCTTCATGTGGAGTCTAACCGCAGCAAATCCATCCCATCACTACATCCTACTGATGATGAGGCGGGCATGCGCAGTGGTTATAACTTTAGGAGAGAAAAAATTTTCCCATCAGTATTTTTTTCTGAACGAAACGATGCCACGCAAACTGAGCTCATCCCGACCTGATCCGTTCCAATCCGAATGGCGCATCGCTCTCATGGGTTTATCCTTTTTTCACAACTGAACAACTGTGGCATCGCCTGATCAGACGTATGCACTTCCTATCGTTGCACACATGAGTGAATTTTGTGCATGAGCATAATCCCTCGAACAGACGTAGTGATGGAGTAAACACTCCTAGTAATTATAGATGGGGTAGCAATGCCCCAGAACACATTTTTCGATGATAGTGCTCTCTAAAGAAGAATGAAACAAGTAAGAAATGGAGTCAAAATAACATTATAAATAATAGTAATAGATAAAGACGAGCAAATCACTTATCTTATCTATCATCACAGAGTTGCATCTACAAAGTCAACGAAAAAGTAGCTGAGTTCAGGTTGAACTGAATATGATAAACGTAGTCGCGCAATGTGGGATGTCTCACTAACCTCTTCGCTCTTACATGCATTCTCTAATAAATTAATGGGCTGCGGTCTTTCTTCTTCCGACATTTTCCCTGCAAAGAATTCTACACGACAATTGAGAGATACAGGAACGCAACGCAAGTGCAAACAGGAGGACTATGTGGGTATCCTTCTATCCAGGACATGGACGGAACAAGTAAAAGAATTGTTTATGGCAATAAAATACTGACCATGAGGAGATCAAATATACATTAGTTGTTCAAAAATATGCTATTGAATGCGTTGTTTGCGAGAAAAGAGGGTGCTGCGAGAATGACACATTGAGCACTCGGGGAACGATCACGATGATGATACAGAGCAAAATAAATATTGACTATTTTTGGAAGGAAATCAAACCCGAAAAGACATTGTACAAGATGAAGGCATAGGCATGAGCACAAATAAAACCAGTAAACAAAAAATACAACATCGTACTAAACTATCACTAAAAGTCTATCACAGATACCAGAGGTGAAAAAAATTGTAGCTCGCGAGAATTTCATACTTACTGCAGATATGACAAATAAAGAGTAAGGCAAAGTAGCAGAAATGTTGATACGAGTAAGGTTAAGGTGGTTCACAAAATGTTACAAATAAAACAGTCCGGAAATAGGAGCCGCCCACTACTGCACCCTATAACAACATATGTCACATATTCGATGCTAAGCAAATTTTGAGCTATTAGGTCGATGGTCTCAACGAGGTAGTAGGAAGCCGCTCCTCGCAGATGCATACGAGCCACCACCTCATAATGGTGTTTCAACCCTCGAACTGGTTCCAGTGTGGGTGGTGCCTGCCTGAAGTATTTGATTGTTGCCTAACGACATCACAGTCCTGCTCAAAAAATGACATAAACCAATCCGAGCAAAGCCAAAATTATAGATTCTATAATTCCCACTTCACCGCATAGTCTCACACTTTCTCATTTCTACTCAAATATTGTAGTCAGTCTCTGGTTAAACATGCATCCCACGTTGTTTGATGCTGCCGTAACTACATAGTACGATGTCGCCCATGAATATTACAACCTTTACCTTCTGACCAATCACCTCAAACGTTTCCATCTATACTCGTGTTCCCTGTTGATTTTTCACAAAACGATCTTCAAAAATGCCGTAGAGTTCGTATGAGACTGTTTCTACTTGTTCGACTCTTTCATTGAGTGGAAGCCAAAGGGAATAAAGATAGCTAGCACTAATTGTCCTACTAGGAACTCATATGTTAATATCTGATGCAAATGTACCACACCACTAGTCATGTGAGGAAGGCTCGAGGGTGCTACAAGTGTTAGAATCCTCCACTAAATAAAATAATCATGACGTGAATAAAAAATGAGAGCAGTTAAGGCTCAACTTCCACTGAAGTATGACACTCAATCACTGCTATTAATTTATTGTGTCATGCCCCAGAAAATGAATAAATACCCCAAAGAGGCTTCATTCTCGCACATTTTTCTCACAAGTATACCTCTACCTTTGCAGCAATCTGTCTTTGGGCCCAAAACTACTATGTATAACCAAGTTGGGCACAACTTTCAAATCAATATGCAGGCAGAAAATTTCGACATACCTCACCAACCAATAAATTTGGAGATGGATGATCATCTGAGACTTCAGCAGTGTTCTGTGATCCTTCATCGGAAGCTAAACTCCCTGAAAATTCAAAAAAGTCTGAAAAAAAACCAAAGAACCTCCAATGCTTGTGACAAACAGATAGCTATCTCCTATTCGCCTAATGATTTCCAAGTTCCAAGTACAATTTCCTGCATACTGCATTTTCGAAATTGATGGCTACGATAAATATCTAATCTATAGTTCACGAATAGTTCTTCATACATAGGATCATGCTTTCCGTCACAACATCACGGTCGTCTCTCCACCCGCATGAGAATGAAAATGTGAAATGGGAATCTACCACTGTATGAGAATCTACCACTGTTAACATGACCCAGGAAGCAGCTATTTTCGGCCCCGAGGGTGGCACTCCCCGCTTTGATTGGCCTAAACAGGTCGCCCCAAAATTACCTATGTACCTAAACATTTTAAAACCAGCAAAACACTGCGCAAGTCATCTGTCACACGATAGATACCAAAGACGTTAAGTATCAAGAAAAAAAAAACAGCATCTGCATTTATAGCGGTGGGTACTTTCGGTCATGGAATGGAACTACAGCTACTACTTCCTGGTTAACTCATTCGGTTAAGAACTTCTGTGGCATGTTCCAATCCGGCTTCGCTACCAAGTACTGAGCACACGCATGCGTGTAGACCTCGCGTGTACCCAATGAACATATAAAACTCTGACACAGTGAACATATAGTGGCGGCCACATACTGATCGGCCATGTTGAGCGAATAACCGAGGTTTAATTTTAACCCATTGACGACCGCGTGCGTTTTCGCGTGTCTGGCGCGTGGGACCAACGCCCCTTTCGAGAGTGCGGCGCCCGCGTAGTTCCACCCTGTTACGATAAAATAATTGGGACCAAAACAGATTGTTTTGCAAAAATTGTTCAAAATCTTGTTCTAAAAGATTACTAGTGTTATCGAACCAGAAAAGAGACAATCTAAACGTTTCTTCTTTTTTTCTAAAGCTGAAAGATGTTTGTTAGAGGCGTTTTGAGTGTTATAAGGAGGGATCCAGAGGATATCCACGCTTGTATGGATTGAGCCTGATGAGTAAGAAAGTAGAAAATGTAAGGAATCTGTTTCTACGTAGAAAATGTGGTTTCTGTACGGATTGTTTCCATCCACTACACAAAAAATGTAATGCAATCTTCCCCAACTTCAAAATCCCATCCCTTTCATGACATTTATCACCATAAAGAAGAGAACTTTCTCAAACCACAGTTATTTGGGACATTGTTAGGGAGTACTGCATTCATTTCATATGGAAATGCTACGGATTAGTTCGAAATTAAGCTCCAGTACTTGATGAGAAGGGTGCGGCTCACCGGTGAGCCGCGCGGTCCCACGCAACCAAAAAAGCGCGGCTCACCGGGGAGCCGCGCGGTCGTCAGTGGGTTAAGTGGGGTTGCAACATAGTTTTTGTACACGAAAAACATATGGAAGGTAGACCTCATAGAGTTCTAACACTCCTCGAAAAGCACACATATTCCTCGGAAAACACCATAGCTTTGTTCCGATTGCACATCCTTAGGCTGGAACGGGTAAAAATTCTGTGGCGCAAAATCATGGGTGCGCTAACTTCGTGGCCAGTACCGTAGCTAGTGCAGAAGCTTAGTTCAACTTAAAAATTCGGATTTAATCATAACAAGATTGCTTGTCAAGTAATAGTAAAATAAATGAATAAATAAGTAAATAAATATAATTTCAGTCAAGAAAGTAACAATTGCTAGCAGATTTGGAGCAAATATTTAGGCTATAGCTAGAAAACGTCTACTAATGAAGTACTGCTTCGAAGTGAAAAACACATACCAGTTCTTCCAGTAATTAATAGCTCTATAGTAGACAATGGTGAACTCTCACGAGGGGTAGAGGCCAGCATTCGCGCACTGGCAACAGTGTAATGTGGGCGAAAAGTAGACAGTGACGGTACTGAAACAATGATGATGAACCTTATCGTCGGAAGTTAAGAACTTACGATGAACGTGCACGAGCTATTACAAAAAAAAAGGTTGTATTCGGTATTAAAATGCAGGAAGAAAGCTTCAAGGACTTGAAGTGCAGTATCTGGATATTGTGAGGTGTTCTGAAAAATCCTACACTAGCGCGACTGAACAACTCAATTATTGGTCATCCAACTACAACAGAATCTAATGAGCTCAGCACATATAAGAATAGCAGACTGTCAAATACTGGGATTTTGTTCGTAGAGTGCTTCCTAACTGCATTTTTTTATTTGCTTTAAAAACAGCAGAACCTAGAAGAATGGCACAAGTCTGATGCATCTTTCCACACCTGCTTGTAGAAACCTCAGCAATCAAAATATGCTGATTTGTTGTTTTAGCGCGTGTGTCACTATCAACCGAACCTAAGTCCATAATCTGACAAGTTCACTATAGTGTCAAGGTGACGCAACCCTTGGGGTTATGTGGATCATAGGTGGAATAGGGTGAGTATCGTACTCACCCCACCTTCACTTTTG
>KN728437.1:0-20172 GCA_000816745.1 Ancylostoma duodenale
GCTGTGTGACTTTTAGGTAAATACAGTGCTGCTGTCGTGGGGTTCATCCACAAATAAGGAACTGGAACTATTTTCGAGTCCCATAATTTTGATTTGAAGTTGAGGGACCTTTTTAAAAGCCATATATGAGCAAAGAATTGGAACTTTTTTTGTTGTTCCTTTGTTCCGTAGAGAAATTAGGAAGTGGTATAGTTCCGCTGTCCCTGATTTTCGCATAGAATGCGAATGGGCGGGTAACTCGATTGGGAATTCCCTCATGCTGCTTATATGTGTATATAGGTCTCCAGTCTGTGCCTTTCTCATGTAATATTCCACACTTTTTCTCTATTAACACTTTTTCCTATGTACATATTCCTTCCTTTGTGATGTCTGAGCTGTTATTTGAGTCTCTAAACTATTAAAAACACGTCACTGAAATGATTCGAAAATACTTCGGAGAACCGTCATTGGCTAATTGGATGTGGTTTTTGTGGGCAAATAAAACTCCCTTTCACTCCCTTTCAATTTCTTCTTGTTTGAGTTCCGCTGTGGAGCTTAGATCTTTACAGGAATATGAATTCTGTTATGATCTGTTCAGAAAACGATTGGATTTGGGTATTTGCACACAGTATTGCAATTTCCACGCTAAACGGCAAGCATCCAAGTTTCCACTTGTAACTCGCCACTTCAGCAGGCAATTTTGCATTTATTTCTCTCTGTAATATCTCTTTTAGTCCAATCTCTCTAGTTAAATGGACGAAATTTCCGATTAGCTATGGGTGTGTCCAGAAGCGAACTGCGAAAAACTTTGGTTTCATATCAAATCTTTACAAGGTTTACTTACTACTTTACTGTTCACAATATGTCCTTAGCAGTTCCCCGCGTCTGCCCGTAGGGATATGGTAGCGCCAAGAATCTTCCGTGTACCCAAAGCAATTCTCGAGCCGAATGAGGAGTTTTTTTCGCGCAGTTTATGCAACGCGCAGCCATTAACGACGTGGCGATTCCTAAGAGGTGTGGGGAGGGGAAGTGCTCGCTCGCGAGCAGCAAATGGGCCCAGCTCTTGCGCGTTCGTCTTACAAATTGCGTTCATTCCGTGGCTATAGCACAACGGAGATGTGTTTCCGATAAGTATGCTTTGCAAGACAACGTTGCTGAGCACATTATCTTACACCTGAATGACTCTGCGATGCTGTCATTTGCACGAGCGAAAAGAATTGAGCGTTTGCGCATAAAATTGGAACTTGCACATTCCACCATTCAATGCACTGCTATGCACATGTTTATGTTACTATATAACAGCAGAAACATACTGATGCCCCTTTTTTTTCAAGGTTACCTCAGATACCGCTTCCCAACCGCCAACAACATCGCTACGATGCGATCTCGTCAAGTCCTGACTCTAAGTGTGTGATTAAGGATAAGGCGGTTAAGAAAACTCGAGTTTTCCTTCCATAAAAGTGAAGGCTGAATCTTTGCAGAGATGGAGTCTGTTCAGAAAACGGAAGATTTGTGTATAGTTCAAAAACGACGACAGTTGAGTATCTCTGCCCATGATCTGCATTTCCTGCCTGCCTTTCCGAATAAGTCACTATTTCTCGCGTTCTTTCTTTCTCTTATATTTTCACAACTACTTTCTTCGGGGAAGCACACTTTACAAGCACAAGCCGGGCACGCTTTAGCTTTTTAATGGTAGGGATTTCTGGATGCTTGGCATGGTAAAACGGCCCCAGAAATGGCGTGAGCGTGTACAGGCACTCATATGTTCGGGCAGCGCGATGCTCATTTGTGAATGGAGAGCAAGGCTATAGCATTACCGGGGAACTTCAGTGGTCGAGTCCCGCGCGCCTGTTTCACAGCCGGTTTGAAGAGGTTAGAACAGGAAGTAAACGGATCAAAAGGGAATGAGAACTGTGATGTGTATGAAAAGTGTGGATGCGCAGACAATCAGAGGTCCAATGTCTACACTTTGTGGTGTAGCGCGTGCGGCGTTCCTTGACCACTTCCGCTTCTGTATATGTACATGGATAATTTAACGAATATTCGCGCAAAATGAAGATTTCGTTTCTGGACCAATGTATGTATATGTTGATAGCAGCATTTGAACCTCACGTGTACGTAGGTTATCCGACCCGGCTGCAAACAATTTACTCTCCAGGTTTACTGGTCCCATCTAGTTTTTAGAGCTGCCCACGATGTATTGGGTTAGATGTTTGCACTTATTGCTCTGAATTTCTTTATTTATCTAGGTTTGCATTACGTAATGAGAACATCCACAACCTCGATTCGTTCGCGGAATTATGCACCATTCCCGGTGTCGTGACTAACAAACCTGTCACTTCGTATGTTTTGACTTCGCATTATGAGTCATTCGACCTTCGATGATATCGGCTTGCAGAGCATCATTCCATTGAGCACGTTGGTGCTGAATTGTCTTGTAGTCCAGGGATGTGTCCATTTTTGAGATTCTGATATAACGCTGTCTAAGTGCGTCCAAAGGCGCTGCATAATGAGGGAAGTATTGGATTTCATGACTGCTCCCTATAATTTCGATACCCATTGTCGCTCCAAGTGGCCGATGATGAAAACGCGCTCTCCTACTTGGCATACATTTGTCATTTCGCTGCTGCGAAACTACATCGTTCTCAGAGACGGGAGTGCGCTGCCAACCTCACAAATAGGTGCTGGAGGGGGGTTTGAGGAAAATTTTGCTGAGATGGTGCTAGACGAGGAGTGGAAGCGATAGATCTGGGGAGGACAGGGGGGGGGGGGGCTGCCTAATTACTGAAATTCGAACACAAGGTGTAACGCTGCCTCCTTGGTACGAAAGTACTTTTGTACTGAGTTTTTCTTTCAATGAATTGTTATGACGTTTTGGGTGAAGAGCTTCATCCTGCTTGTTTTCGTGGAATACTCATCTCTCATATCCGTGAGGAATGGTATGTTTTTTGAGCGAATTAATACACCTTCTCGTTCTAAATGATGTTAGAAACATCGATCACATCACTGGAATAGTTTTAAAGCAGTGATGCTACCTTATTTTCACTGTCTCTGGTAGGAGTAGTTCTAAAAATCTTATACTAACCAGATGGGTGGTGAAGCTATTGGTGAAAAAACTTACAGTCTCGTTAATTTTCCCAAAGGTATGTTAACAAATATGTAATTAGTTCCAAAATGTGCTGATTTACATGGTTGTAACAGCTATGAAGGCCTAGAAATGTATCAGCGAACAAGCGAGGTTTATAAATTAGTGCAAACTAACCAAATGAAACACCATGGAAGTGTCTTTGTTTACCCAGCCGATGTCCGTTGTTTATTTATATTTTTCTATACCTGACGGTCAACTCATATTTATTTGTTCATTTATTTATTTTTGTTTATTTAGACTCATCATAGTTTGTATGTTGTAGGAATTTTCAATTGTGCCGACATATGCGCTGTCCCAGCATTTTTTCGGCACCTATGTAATCTAATATTCAAATGGAATGCAAACATTAAAAGCTGAATCTTGCCAGCGTCGGAACACAAAAAAAGCGGGTGAAATTAAATGACATCATTCCATGGTGTCGATCGGCTTAGCACCAAAAAACATAGAGCTGCAGTTGCGGGTTGCCAAGTTGCAGCATGTGAGCAGTTCCTCCCCTCACTCTCATTTTTTGAGACCTCTACTCGGTCGTATTGTTCTTAATACAGCGACATGTGCCATCGCATGCAGGAACGCCAAAGGACCCGTTTTTCAGTCCCTCATTTTGGGGAGAACTGTCGTCATGTGGCATCCATGTGATGACATCTTAGAAATAAACCTCTTTTATGTTGAAGCAATGGCGCTCAGGACAGAGAAATTCGTGACAAATGTCTTGTATTCTATCTGATGTGCCGCTCTAATTTTCTGCAGAATAACAGGCTCAAAAACGGGTTTTCGGTATTCCGGCAGAGGCTGGTTACACCTTGGTGACTCCAATTGTATAAAAAAAATAGGGAATTAGGCAGGAGACATTACCTTAAATTGACATTAACTGAATCAAACAAAAATGGTAGTACCCGAGTAAAATCCATCCTCGGAACGCAAACATGGCCTGGTCCATGCAGCGACAGTCGTGGGTGGAGTTGCCGGCGTACTGCTTTGCATCGTGACGACCTCATTCTCGTCTCAGTTCCCGTTGGCTAAAAATTTGTAACGTAATCGCAGTTTTTTTTTTTTGAATGTAGGCCATGAAATTCTCGGTGTAAACTTTGCTTACTTATTTCTACTAAATTACTTGTGTTCATATCTGTTCCCATAAATCGTTGAAGCCAGAGCGATGTGAAGTAGGACTATAGCATTCTTATACTATTTCTATCTTATAGCCTTATTTATATAGTTACAACTAGTTACAGGTGGGTAAGTTGCCACTCACTGTTGGATACCTGGTCATTCTTGCGCCGTTTCTCTCCTGATAATTGACAGATGTGGGGCGTATTTGCACCATAGCCGTATTTAATCATTAAACTGAGAATATAGCGCTGACAGAATCCATCAAACGAACGACGATTCACGGGGATTCGCCAGTGGACGGGCTGAGACGGCCAAAATTTACAACAACCGAAGCTGCCAGAGCTGGACCACCCACGTCGAAGCAACTGAACGGCCACCTAAGTAGGAACCTCAATGCTTGCTTCCAATCGCTTTGAGTTTTGTAAAATGAAAAAAAAATGACAAAGGGAAGCGATTTCGCAACGAATTTGCGAAAAACGTTGAGAACTCGTAAAATTTCTAGCAAGTCTTGAAAAATTTCACTTCATTTTAGTTCATTTTAAAGAGCTTGATCTGGATAAAAAGTGAGTGTATTTCGTTGACACCTTGCGCGCCTCCGTCAACAAATGACCCACGGCGAAAACGTGACGTCACATCTCGCTCGGGCCACATCAGCTGTCGGAACTATAATTGCGCTGTTAAGGTTATATCATGGAGACTTTGTTACGGGTTTTCCCTCTGTACCTCCATAGTAGTTTTAGTTGATTCATGTTATATGTACTTAAAGGTTTCTGTCCAGCCATTGCCACCATGCAGTGGTTGCCATGGCATTGCATTTCTTTAAATTTCTTTATTCTCGGCGAAGGTAAATAGAATTAACTCCTTCGATGAACCACACGCCATAGCTATCTTCCTGTTTACTTGATTTCTTCGTTGATCAGCTTTCCTATGGCTGCTGGCTCGTTACCGGACTTGAAGGAGCCGTGAAAGTATTTCTGGCCTCGAATTCGGCACGATAATTAATTACGGAACTTGGAAAATCCCAGCTCGATATGTCTGCTTTCGTAATTCTAGAGCTGTGCATCTCATTCTTAGGTTTTTTTCACTTTTTGTGCTTTTCTCATGGTTCAAGCAAAGCTTCCGCTTCTTCGTTTATTTTGATTTTCATTCTTGCTTTTTTTCTATCGATCTCTTCCATGCTGATTATTTTTACAACCGCCCAGTTACGCGTTTTGCAATGCTATTCGCTTTGAAGTCTCTCCACCATGACGATGGCGAAAGTGAAGCTCATAAAGCTGCTATTGAACATCTCATTTGCCCGTGTCTTCAGTTAATTTCCTTGAATGCTGCTGAATTCTAATGAGTCATCTTCTCAATATAAGTACTTTTCTCTTACCCTTCCAATGCGATGAGGAGCTTCCAAGCTTTTCCTATAAATTATTTGGTTCTCCTTTTCAGGATGAATGCGGCGAACCCGTGGGAAGTGTCGGTAGCGGAACACCAAGCAAACTGTGCCCAGTTTGCATCCCTGTACCCTCAAAATGGTCGCATCGACGGGAACACAGCAAGGAATGTACTAATGAAAAGTAATTTGCCGCCTCAATTATTAGCACAGGTGAGAGCTTTTTTTAAATCAATTTCTATATTAAATGTCAGGCTTCTTAGCAACAGATGGAGATTGCTTCTTGTGTCCTTCAAGGATTCATGATTTATTTATTAGGCGCATTTGCTGGGGTGAAAGAGAGGAGAATTCCATTGCTGGAGCTCTATGGGTGGAGTTTTTGAGATGTTAGGCAACGGAATTTACTGTGACTCAGAAAACGAGTGAGCCTAAGATTAGGTGTTTTATTGATTGCAATAAATGAGCTAGTGTTCGTCTCGGTCGTGCATTAGCTAAATTTGGTAATGATTGGTGTCTTTTACGGAGGTGCTCTTTAGTTCAAAGGTTATATCAGAGAGGACCTGGCAAAATTGCCGTTTGAGTCTTATTTTTTGTGTCCGGTAGAGCTTCGAGTTTGCACGACTTCGGTTTACACATTTGATGATAAACTTATTTTGCATTTTTGCAAAACCACTATTCCGTATTTTAATGAAAAATGAACATATAGTAGGCCAGCTTCTGCTGTATCTTTTTTCTGTGCCGAACCTGTTATAGATGAGTGTATTAGTCGCAAAGTAAGACTTGGAGAAAAAAGCTGGTTCTAGGGAGTACATCAGAAGTTCTAGGCAGAAGATCTTGGTCAGTATATTGTGCTCGTTCCGAGGAAAGTCCCAATGGGTGCTGCTGCAACAATCATTAGAAGAACTAACAGCTTCTCTGCATATCTATGACGTGCGCCGAATAGCAAGTAGAATGACGTATGGAGGGATTATTTCTTCATCTTCCTAGCTTAAGCCTTTCCAGGATGCCTTAGTACTGTGGTTAAGAGGGGTTTTTGTTGTAGCTTGAAGTCATTTTGTTCTGGAAATACATGGTTGCAGGCACTAGAGAATTAGAGAATCCCATTGAGATTACTTTATATGCGAGGGAAAAGGAATCTCGCCCCATGCATTGCTGCCCGACTGTTGAAATATTACTTTTTAAGGTGATCTTAGCACATTGTACTTCTACTCAGCTATGTTTTTACCTTAGTACGTGCAGTTTTTGTTGTAAATGATTTGTGACACACATATATTGTCTGAAAAACTATCTTCTTGTGAAAATCTAGGTGGGCTGCAAACATAATTTTGTTTTTCTTTGAAAAAAACTCGTAGCACTTCGAATCAGCCAGTATTCGAAGGTTGAAAAAGATAGCAGGAGACGAAATTGCGAAACACATTATGTGGGCCATGCTCTTCAGCTCTCTTGAGACTAAGTACCTTCCGGCTTGACGTCACTCAAGTAGTTAGTGCGTGACTTTTGAATGATTTAGAAATTGTAGGTACGTTTAGCAAGATGGAGAAACTACTGAAAGCTGCACCTGCCACTGAAGGGTGTAGATAGCGGCAAGCAATTAAATTTTCTTTTATGCACGGTTCCAATCTTTATTTACTCGGCCCAGTGGTTCAGAAGAAAACCAAAACGAAGTGCTGTGCTATTTTCCAGATATGGGCCTTAGCTGATACAAACCACGATGGTATGCTTGATGTTCGAGAATTCTCCATTGCCATGCGGCTGACACGGAATTGCCTTGCTGGGCTACCGTTACCTCCCACGCTACCTCCATCGCTGATGCAAGTACCTGCAGGCAGTGGCCCACCGCAAGTGATGCCACATATAAACACAATGGCGCAACCGAATGCTATGTTTACTCCAGGTTCGGCGTTCTTATTTGTTTGTTTTTTTTTTAGTTTTCTAAACTTCTTGTCCTTTTTCCTGAAAACTAGCATTGAGGACATAGGTTTTCATGCCTAAATTGGTGACAGTTCGCCTAAGGTGTTGGTGTGCGTTCAGTATGTTGCTATCTATCTACTCCATTTTGATGCTCTTCGAGTCATTTTACCGCTCATTCAGATGCGTCCAAAATCCCATATGGAGCTTCTCCGATGCAGCCAGCGCCACCGACGTTTCCTGTCTATCACACCGCTCCAGCGGGAATGATGGGAAGACGGCCATCGCAGCCGCAAAACGGAGGGAGCACACCTAATCTGGCACAAGGGAAGCAGTGTGCAAACTGGACGATTCCACACCAAGCCAAGCTCAGATATAGTCAGCAGTTCAATCAACACGATAAGGTGATTAGTATCTTGTCACTATCAAATTTGTTAACTTCACTTACTGTAGATACGTCAGAAAGTGATATTACGAAAAAAATCACGCTTTACTTTCATGGCTCATGTAATTCGAAGTTCTGTTAGATATCAAAGAGTCGGAGATCTTCTATTTAAGCTTCTTTCTCAGTCGAGAAGTTTGATATTGACTGAAACCGACAGCGCCTCTCGCACAATTCATTCATGACGCACCGGACCTCAGTTTGACTGGCCGAATTGTTCAGAAAGCATTTATAATCATGAAAAAAAAACTGGTGAATCAAATATCCATGTAGTGCCAATTACATATACACTGTCATGAAATTTCATATTCGTTGGCGTTCTTAGAAGATCCGTCCTAAACGGGATCTGCAGTTTCTGAAGGTTTTTTTTATCGAGAAGCTGACTTATACTGAAGCTCGTCGTGTGATTAAATTTCATTTAATGTAGCTTGGGTGGAAGGACATATTTACTGTTTTTGGCTGTCCACTTTATTTGCAAATTCTCAGTCGAGCTAAATTACCTGTCACTTCCAGCTTGTTTATGTTTTATCGATCTTCGTTATAATTGTCTTGCTATAGTGAAACTATCGTTCAAAACAGTGGCTTGTACGAGCGCTCGCTTCATTGTTAGTTGTAAAAGTGCACACTTTTTCTGTTTTGTTTTCAACCTTCGCTCAGTCTGGGTATTGAATTTCAGCAACGTGTTGGATTTCTCACGGGTCAGGCAGGACGCAGTGCTCTCGGTATGAGCGGCCTTCCAACGACAGCGCTTGCTCATATATGGACGTTATCGGATGTGAATAAAGATGGAAAACTTACAGTGGACGAGTTTTGTATAGCGATGCATTTAATTGACATGTCTAAAGTGGGTATATTTTGACATTCCAACTCCTACATCTGATTGGTTCTTGCCGCTCATTACAGGCCGGATATGCATTGCCTGATCAGACTCCTCCTGAACTTGTACAGATGTGTGGTTTATCGAGGTCAGCGAACAACAGTCCACAACTGGAGCCTGGTGCTCCACCAGCTCAGAAAAGTCCCGCTCTTAAGACGTTTGAGGACAAGCGCATGGATAATTTTGCTCGGGGACAGGCCGAACTGGAGCGAAGGCGACAGGTTTTGATGGAGGAGGTTAGTGTGCTGGTGAAATAAGATTTGTTAGGCTATTTTGATGTTTTTTCATTCACGTCGTTGCTGTAATTCTCGTCCAACTTATGAATAACGCATGCAGATTTTTCTTGCTCAGGAGAACCGCCGTCGTGCCGAAGTGGAGAAGCGTGAACGAGAGGAAGCAGAGAGGAAAGAACGGGAACGACTAGAGAAGGAGAGGCAAAGAGAGATGGAGCGGCAAGCTGAACTAGGTGATTCATGTTATTTTCCTTTGTTCATGAAGCGATTTAGCATTGAAGTAGTCCAAGCCAACTAGTAGGCTTTTGAAAATTCTTAATTGAGTTCGTTAGAAATATGCTTCTTCTGCCAGATCTGCCCTTTTCCCTGTCTTTGAGGCCTTGATATTTCTATCTGAACAAGTTCTCGTTCAGAACGCCTTCGACAACTGGAAGAAGCACGTATCGAACAGGAAATGAAGCGGCAGGCGGAGCGTGAAGCCGCTCGGAAAGAAGCAGAGCGACAACGGCAGATCGAAGCTGAAAAGATGAGGTTAAAAGAGATGCAGGTAATTGCGCGACATTCATAGACGCCACTTCATGCTGTTTGAGAATCTATTCTCACGTTTTTGTCAGGTGATTTGAGAAATCATTTAGGCTCAAAAACAACGAGAAGCTGAGCTAACAGCACAGCGGCAGCAACGGCAGAAAACGCTTACATTCCAACTTCAAGCACTCAGCGAGAAGGCGATCGATACGGATTCTAATGTTACGAAGGTACTTCACAATTTTCTATAGGTTTTCCATCCTTCCCAGAGGATGCTCGCAGAATAAGCATCATATCTCTGTGGAGTTTGTATTTTGCGTCTTCATCTTCTTTCAAGGGGTTAGACCTTGAATTGTGGAAGTTGTGTTTTTAGTTGAATCTGGTGAATTTTATTGTGCTTTTATACTTACTGCCGTAAATCTGTATGCCGGGTATTTTTATGGCGTTGCGACCATTACCATGGGATGGGACATTTCACTAATCTCTTAACCAGTTTTTCTGTAGTCTGCAACAAATGCCTGTTGAATGACGAGTTTTTGTAGAAAATACTTGTTATCAGTCGATTATTTTCTGTGTCAAGACAAGTTCTAGGCTCGGGATCGTATAGCAGAGATCACTCACGAAATTGAAGGAATGAGAGATCAGCGAGACGAGAAAATGCGCCGCATTGCCGAGTTGCAGGCGAATAACCAGCAGGTTTGTATTGATTCATTTGTTAATGTTGACTCATTTATCGTTGTATTAAATCGCTCATTTTTTAACTCTGTTTATCACTCCTTTCTATATGTTTGTTGATATCGGACACTAATCTGGAGGATTGCGTTGCTTTTCTCCCAGAAATTACAGTCTTCCGGTGTTTTAATGTTATTTAAGATAGTAAATAAAATTCGAATGCATTTTTGGTGCTATGTGAGCGACGATGCTTCTTTAAGACCAGTAGCTCACGGTGTGCGTTTTGTACACATTGCGATGCATCAATGAGTAATTCAGTATAGCGACTTCTGCCTCTATTGAATCACGCGAGAATTAATTAATCAAGTGTGGAACACGCAATTGGCTCTGATAGGCGTTCTGATTCATTTAATATCTCTTTTTAACTTTCCAGCTTAGTGTGCAAGCTCAAGAACTAGCTCACCAGTTACTGCAACTGCAAAGTGCCAACAAGGAAACGGTGGCGAGGAAGACGGAACTCGAGGATCTCAGGAAGCGGCGAGATGCGGCAAAGGTTATAGTAGCAGAGGCCGCTGCGCAGCTCGAAGCGACTCGAGCGAGAACGGCGGCTCAGATAGCGGAGACTGAGAAGGTGCGTCCACACGTTCGTCGCATTTATTTAAGTTTTTTTTTTTGGAGATGCGGAGAACTGCTTTGGTTGGAAACAAATTACTTGCATTATTTGTCTTTTCAAGCTAGGTTCATCTTTGTAATTTGTTACCCTTTAAACCAAAAAAAGATCTGACAGTTAATTCTGAAACAACCAAGTCGTTCTCAACTTCACTTCTGCACTCTACGCTCATTTAATTGCTTTAATACTAACTGCCTGTTCTCACGAAATCTATGGTGGCGCAAGTTTGCTGTCACACGTATTCCCTGGAATCTTTTGTTCTTTCAGAAGACAGAAGAATATGATGGGGCGCGTGCAGAATTGGTTAAAGCTCGAGATGACTATCGGAGAGTGTTGAACAAACTGGCAGACCTGCAAACGCAAGTATGTTTTAGAGATATTTAGCGATGCAAACGGTTTCATATCATTCGTCTTTTGAAGGCTCGTACGAAGTTATCCGAAAAAGACGCGGAGAATGCCAGGTTGGCAGCGGAAGCTAAGGCAAAGGAGGACGCCGAAAGGGAACAGGAAAGTAAGCGACGAGCAGCAGAAGAAGCTGCTCAAAACGTTCAAGCTCAAGCATTTGGAGAAGTGTTCTCTGCCCAAACGGTGCAAGCAACAGCTAGTGCTCCAACGCAAGCAGCGCAAAATTCTGTTCCTGTCGTCAAGCAAGGTGTGTTCCGGTCGTTTCTTTCTATTTTCAGAAGATTTCTTTTTTAACTCTTATATTCTTGATGATTTTTGCTATTTATTACCATTTATCTTATTTTTGGCATTGATACTCGTGTTCAAAAAATGTCCTCTCAGTGCATCTCAAGTTCCGTTGTTCACCGAAGCTGAGAAATTCACCAGAACTCCTAATAAATCATTCATTACTTTTTATTCATCTCCATCTTCTCAAGTTCCTTCACTGGAATTATTTCCGACATTCTCACGTTTTCCAGATTCTGTCTCTGGCAACGCCCTACCTCTTGCGAGCGCCGGAGGCACGACAAAATATCGAGCTCTGTTCGAGTTCGCCGCTCGAAGTGAGGATGAACTAAGCTTCCAACCGGGTGACGTCATTTTGGTCTTCGAGTCACATGCGGCTGAACCTGGATGGAAGGCTGGACAGATCAGAGATAAGGTTAGAGGTGCTTTTTACTTCTTTTTTTTTTTGATGCGCATTTCCATTGGCTTGACAAAATCCAAAATTTGAAGCAGGATTTCGTCTATTTAGTGGTATTAACGCCTCAGTTTCTCGTTATCGTTTTAGGTTGGATGGTTCCCAGAAGCTTTTGCGGAACCCATAGCTCCCGTGAACACAGCTGTATCTCAGGTTTGACTTGTTATATTTCGTTCGTCTTTGTTAGGACATCAGCTGCTACTACTCCATAGAGCCCTAAAAAATATGTTGTAGCCCATCCAGAACATGCCACCAAATGTGACGCCATCGCCATCATTGGATAGAATTCCGGAAGAAGCTGTTGTGAAATCTGTGTCTACTCCTAAAGGTTGGTGAAACTACTCATTTAGGAATCTTAGAGAATGCCTGAAACAGAGTTTAATTGCAATGTCTCAGAAAGACAGGGACAAAAAAAAAACGAATACTAATATAAACAAACAAATAAATAATAAAAATGATAAAATAACTATTCCCTTAATTATAAAATTCTAATTTAGGGAATATTTGTGCTTCCTTTTACTTTTCCGTAGCTGCATCTTTGTTAATTGCTAAGTGCTTGTTTTTTTTTTGAAACATAACTTAGGCACATAAGTAAAGTTTTGTTTTATTCTTTTGAGCTCAGTTACATTTATATCTGTTTCAGAGGCAGCACCGCCGGAAGCTGCAACTGTCATCTGCAAATGTGTAGCCCAGTTTCCGTGGAAGGCCCGCAATGAGGGCGACTTGTCATTTTCGAAAGGCGACCCGATTGACGTATGTTTTGCCAGTCTTCATAAACATATTGACATTAGGAAATAACACATATTTAAACTTTTGTTTGGGTTCATCCTTGTGCAGTACTTTCAGTTTGAACTGTAGAGGTTCGATTAGGAGGTAGTGGTTATTCATCTCACACTGCTTCAGAAAGAGTTCTCCAGTGCGCTGCCTCGCTGTTTTGGTACTATAGAAGGCCAGATTTGCATCCTTAATATAGCGGAGATGTTGCAGATCATTGAGCAACAAGAGATGAAATGGCGCGGGCGAAAAGCCGATGGCTCCATTGGATGGTTCCCGAAGAGTTATGTGAGAATTGTCAATCAGGTAAGGATCCAGCTGTACTCTCAACGTAAATGCTGGATAAAATAAGCAATTGCTTTAAGGGAACTGCCCCATCGTCACAGTCGTCCTCCGTCACTCAGTCGCTGGATCAAAGCACTCCTGTTGCCGGCTCGCCCACGGCTGGTTCGGCAACGCCAACTGGAAAGAACGCCACTGGAAGCGGGAGCAACTCGCGTCAGGTATCTTTTTTTTGCATGAGAAGTGTTGTATTACTCTGAAATAAGTAGTAGAATATTGCATGATATGTTTGTTAAAAAGTACGATGACTCTTCATGTTGCAGATGTCACAATCAGGCTCTTCCCAGCAGGTGAACATTCCACAGTCTCAATCGAAACATTCTGTCGGCTCACAGTCTTCCAAAGGTTAGTGAGTCTATTGGAAAAGTCTTACTTTTGGTTATGACTGAAAAGTAACGATGACCCTGCTTTTAGTATTAGTCTTGAATTTTTTAAAGTAAAGTTTTTGTGGTTTGATCTTGAAAACAGGGTAGTTTCAAAATGAGTGCTGCCTCCTGTATGCTTATGTTTCAACTTCTTTTGTTTCTGACGCATAAAAAACGACGTTTTTTTTTCTTGGAATATCGATTTTTTCAAAGGAATAGTAGCTGTCTTTGTTTAATCTTATCTCTAGAGACATTAAATTTTTGCTACTTCTAATGCTTTTCAGCCGCAGAGTCACATCAAGCGCCTACAGTCGAGTGGTATGTAGCCATGTTCGACTTTGAAGCGGTTGAGCCGACCGATCTGTCGCTGAAAGTTGGCGATCGAATCATGGTGCTCGAGCGGTATGCTATCTTTCCTTGGGATTTTTCTGTTGCCACGTTGTTTGGATACACTTAGGTCATGCGAATGTCTCAGCTACCTGAGCATCCGCCAGGCTTTTATGATTGTAGGTATCTTATTTCTCGAGCCATTGTATTTTTAGGAAAGACGATTGGTGGAGAGGGCGATGTAACGGTCGTGAAGGGATTTTCCCTGCGAACTACGTTCAAAAATGCGAAAGTGAGCCCACTTTACCAAGGATTAATTGTGCGAAGTTACTCAATTTCAATTTTTCTTTTATTTAAGTTCCTTATCTATGAATCTATGCCTTTTGTGGAATGGCGTAGCATCACCGTTTCAGCTCCAACTGGTGCCGCCATTCCAATTTTGTGCCGAGCCAGAGCAGTTGCTGACTTTGAAGCTACAGCGGCTAACCAGCTTAGTCTAAAAACTGGTGACGTAGTGTGTGTACGAGAGAAGAGCTCCACGGGATGGTGGGAAGGCGAGCTGGTGCGAGACGAGCACACGTATGCGGGATGGTTCCCCGGCGATTACGTCACGCCTATATCGGTAAGTGATTTTGACTGTTTTTTCTCTGTATTTGCTGTTTTTTTTTGGCTTTTGCAGGAGAAATAGAAGCAATTCATGTTTACCTGATAAGATTTCAATTTTTAGTATTTTCTTAATCATAACGTCGGTACCTTTGAGCATTATGTGATTGCGAATTTTTTTTTGTGAACAGATAGTGTCATTCATCCCACATGAGATGTTTTATCGACATTCGTGACGACAGCGTAAGGCCTAATCGCTTTTCAGGCAGAGACCGCTAACCAGAACACAGCAACGGCCCTGTTTGACTACGAAGCAGGACAATCGGACGAGTTGTCTTTCAAAGCTGGTGACGTCATCGTTGTGAGTTGTTTAATCCGGCTAAGTTTTTGAAATGTTTGAATATGTGGATGGAGGATCCGTTCCCCCAATACTTGACCTGATTTCCAGTTTACAGATAGTGGACAAAAAGGATGCCGACTGGTGGGCGGGGCATAAAGTAGACACGCCCAACGTTCGCGGACTCTTCCCTGCGAATTATGTGCAGATGAGGTAGAGCCAACGAACTCATCTGTAGCGATTCATTTCAGATATCCTAGTGCATAATAGGTTGGTTTTGCCACGATAGGCTTTGGAGGGGGCGGAGCCTAAGCATGCCGGCTAGGCATGACACCAGCCTCCTCCGAGTCATGAGGTAAAGTCAACTTTAGATCAGATTACATGTATCAATACTCTATTGTCACTTATGTATATGCGCTTGCCCGTGCATTGCCATACGTGGGTTTGTTCGGTTGCGGAGCGGCACTACACGGTCCAGAGTCGCAATAACTGTGTGCTATCGACTTCCTTCCTTTGCGTCTATGTCTAGCCCGCTGTAGAACAGACTTTTCTGTTTTTATGTTTATTGCCATTTTACCAGTGGTTGTCATAATTTATTATGCATTCTTTGCGTGGGGCACTTTTTGATTTGGGGTTAAATTTGACGCTGATTGGCTTTGTGCCAAGCAGATAGGTCGCGCCGCTGCTTGGTTCTTCACTGTTACGTTGCCCTTCACGCCATCCATCCTGCCTCCTTTCACATCCTTCTGTTTTCCCGCTATTTATTGACTACCCTTCCTGTCACAAACTGTGTGCGGTCTTGGAAGCCATCAACCGATAACATAATTCAAGAGCAGATCAGTAGCACAGGAGAGAAAACACCCAAAATTAGCAAGTACTTCTCTGCATGCACGGCACGACAACTAAAAACACAGCACAATGAAAATGAAAACCCCAAAAACGTTTGCTGGAGGAATACTTTATTACTCGGCTTTTAAATAAAGACAAAAATTCTATGAAAGATAAAGACAAAAATTCTATGAAAGATTATCTGCGACTACCTTGAGAGAATGGTAATTCATAAACGTTCATGCTTAAGGGTGTAAGTTATTACAATATTTGATTGAAGTGCCGCAGGTATACAGTTCCTCGAGTCCTTGAATTAAGTCAATAACTGACCCAGAAATCACATACAGCTCCAGTCAATCATTTTTACATAACAGAATACTGTCCGTTTGGTCTGCCGCGCTGCACCGTTTACGCGATGCGGCAGTCCAGGTGAGTGCTGTGATTGTCGGGCGTTGCCGGCATTGTTGTTTGGTTGTGTCTTCATGCAAGCGTTTTGAAATGAAACTAACGACACGAAGAAAATGGTGCAAAATATGAGAAAAAACATCATTGCCGGGGGCGTTCGACGATTGCAGTAGCCAGCTGGCCTTCCGCGCCGCGTAGGTAGTGCAGCACGGCAGACTAGATGGGCGGTATTCTATGGTGCAATAATGATTCACCGACCATGTAACAAGGAGCAGACTAAGGGTTTGCTGAGGGTTTGATGTAAGTATTCAGCCGAAATTGTCCGCACAGAACTCAAGATTTCGTTTTGAAAGTTGAAAAAGGAATAGGGTATTCCCGAGGTGTTCGATGCTTCCCATGCACCAAACATGGCAGATTCATCTGCACACTTTGCAAACTAACTCGTCCTAGAGCCCTAATGCACTTAGCTGATTCGCAGACATTCAAGTAACTGCGCCAGCTTTCACAACTTAAAAATAAGGTAAAGAGCCGAGAATATTAGAGGATGGTCCTAATATGCGTACTTTTGTCCAGTTGTGGGCATTTCGATTTACTGATTTTTTTTTGTGCAGAGGAAGAACCACATTCTGTAAGTTTACGTACAGAGACAATTTGTGTGCACGTACTCCTAAGTTGTAAAAAAATCTATTGAATGGCTCCAAGACTACACACAGCTCTGCACACTACACGCTCTTACAGTATTCCATACATAGGGTGTAGATCAAATGGTCTAATTCCTAGAAAAGCCATGTGACTTTGACTGTGTTACGCGAATGCCGATGTAGTTTTCAATTCACACTAGTCATTAGATATTAGAGATGTGCTTATCGATCGATATTCATAGCTTTCACGTCACTCATAATTAGGTGCATAATTGTTGAGTTTTATTGCGTCATCTAACTAATAATTTATTCGCCAAATTTTTTCTATATTTTATTATTATTAATCCACATGTCACTTTGCTTAGGTTTTAAGTATTCATGGTAGCGTTTTAGTACGTTTTTTCCCTTCATGAGCAGTTTTAGTCGAGTTTTTTCTTCATCAAATAAACGACTTGTTGAGCGGCATTGATTTATTGATTTTCTTCGAATAGTTGTAGTGTTGTAGTGTGCTTGCGTTTGTGTCGTATGTGCTTGGTCCAGTGTGTGGTGGTGGTGTGTTGCATGTTGCATGTGCCGTATGCCCTGCGTATGTTTTGATCCCCGAATGGAATTGTACCGTATGGTAATCCCCCATAGGTATAAGTGGTGTGCTTATGATGATGACGTCATAGCCGGGTGGTTGTGCTCATTGTAACAGGTGAGGATAGCCAGCATATTCGTACTGTGGTGTGTATGTGTGTGGTTGCCTCATTCTGAAGGTATCGAGGTTGTGATGACAGAGAGGAGTAGCTACCGTAGGTCTGCTGGATCTGGTAAGTATCCGGAAGATACGGTGCTTTCAGTCGTGTACAGCTGTGTAGCAGCTGTGGCCTGATCATAACTTACTAGAAGCTTGCTCACAATCCACGAGGGTCACTGTAGAACCATTGGATGTGTACTGTGATGGAGCACGCTGTTTCGAAGCACTAGTCACTACTAAAAATGTGATTACATGACCGATAGGTAGCATAAATAAAGTCCATTTGAGCCTGTGCTTGCATCCACCGTTCGCATCCTACCCCTAACTGGGTGCGATGGGTCGTGATAGGGAAAGGAACGGTGCTGCAATCATCCGAACATCCAACATACTTTTCCCGACTCTAGTGACAGTTCTTCCATTCACCTTGGAATGTGTGGGGCATTCATGTGCGAACTGTAGGCGAGTTAGAACGTTGATAATTGAGAACTTTTGGTTTAACTACGGTGGCGACCACATATTCAGCACATCAACGATTTTGGACGACAGAACCTTTCCATATATCTTAGTCGATGTGTCATTGATTATAGAATTCCTATATCTATCCACGGAAAAAGGAGAACTGGTAATGTAGATTAAGTACATCCGTCCTTAATATTTTCATATGGCCTCTATTACCTTATTCTCCGTGCTGGTTGAAGCCAAGGAAAAAAGCAAACAATCAAATTTGCGAGAAGATTACATGTTATTGAATGAAATGAATATCAGAAACCTCGATTTTTTCCCTGCGATCATCTCAACATTTGTTAGAAACGTAAATCACAGAAAAATCCCCAGCCGAAATGCATGCTTTATCGCTGAGTTTCCCATGAATCCTTTTTTTTTTGCAATTTTTCAGTCCTGTTGCCATCCTTTGCTCTTTCCTGAGATGGACAACTTTGACTCAGTACTATAATGGTAAAATGAGCGATTATATCAAGAGTAAAAACAGATCTTCCCTAGGTTCAATAGAGTGATTTAAGGTAGAAATGCGAATACTTTTGAAAACACTGCCTTTTTAGCTTTGAGTGTCGCATTTCCGTCCATAGGTGTTTTTTTTTTCAGCGTAGCAGGGTTGATCAAACAAGAGGCGCACTGTGCCTTATCACATTCCCGGGCATCACCGTCAGTCAAAGCTTTAGATACGGATTTTGAATTTCCTTCAGTTCATCGCCCAGAAATGGCGACGTGCTAAATATGTGGCCGCCACTCGTGGGGTGTGGAGCATTATCTCTGAAAAAAAAGGGGTGGAATACGGCTTTGCGATTGGCTGGTTGGACACATTGGCCAATCGCGGAGCCCGACCGCACCGATTCTTCTAGGTATAACGCTCTAGTCCTGATTGTGTGGGACCAGCACGCTTTGAGAACGTTACCTGATAAGCCAAGGTGGCTAGCTACGCTCATAATGGTACGAAATTGCCGCTGTTTCACTAGAAATACTGAGCGAAGGCATGCAGGAGGAGTTCCTCAAGTATTCTCAACCATTTGAAAGCCGGACTTCAAAGGAGTCGGGAGTGGAATGATTCGAAATTTACGGTGTTATACGAGATGCAATTCGACAAAATTCAACGATCATTGAAGGAAATTTGTAACAAATCAGTCCGGTTTAGGTGCATGTTTTCCTGATTGATTGTCCGCTTGATTCTGGTGTCCCGATCGTTCAAACTCTCTAGAATGTTGTGTAATATTTAAGTTGTTCCACAAAGTCCATGAAGTTCCATATCTCCCAGGAACGAACCCCGAACTCACCAGCCCACTGTGCCCACTGTGCCCATCGAGAGATCCGTCCAGTCGCTCTACGAGGTGCCACCCACCGAAGAAGAACTCATGGCTGATGACGAGTACTATGCCATTCCTCCTGGTCCTTCGTCACCTAGTCAACTCTACGATGTGCCACCCATTGTGGAGGAAAACTCGGTCCAATTCAATAAACTCGCAGAGGTTATCGGCTTCCGTTCATATGAGATTCGGGGAAATCGATAGATCGATTTTTACAGGAGTTGCTATCGACTGAGGAGCGATATCTCGGTGACTTGCTTTTGGCTAAGAAGCTTTTTCATGATAACCTGATAAAGCTGCCGTATCGCAACGAGGTGGAGACCATTTTTCGCCATTGGGACCAGCTAATCGAAGTTTCCAGAAGGGTATACGTGCGATTGAAGAACTGCGATTCGCCAGGTACGTGTTGGCTGGTGTGGCGTCCGTAACCACACATGATCCCCATAATTCCAGGGCAAGTGTTCATTTCGGAGATCGACTCGTTGTCTGTGTTTGTGGCGTTCTGTAGCCATCAGCAGGTGGCGCTGGACACCCTGAATCAGCTGATCACCTATCCAGACGCTCAGCAGTTGTACGCAAAATGCACTGCTAGCATAGCAGCACGTGGAATGAGTCTGAACACTTTCCTGTTGATGCCGCTGGGACGAGTTACTCGGTTAGTTGGACGAGATTTGCACTGACTGATGATGATCTACTATAATAAGTCGCAGTAGGGAGATGTTTCAGCACTCGCGCAGGGCGTCTGTACTACCATACTTAAACTGACGAAAGCTCCACTATTTTCGGGGTCATTAAGAAGCCAGAATTGGGATGGGGATAGTTTTTTCTTCTAAATTTTGTGCTCCTATCCCATTTTTCGGTAGCATTTTTAATCAGTGAGTTAGTTAAAGAAAAAAATCACATAAATT
>KN728438.1:0-20169 GCA_000816745.1 Ancylostoma duodenale
ATCATATTCATTTTGTAATAAAAAAATGTTTTGTCAATACAATTCCACTACGAAAAATTTGAGAGGAGTTCGCGAGACAGCTCCTCTACGGTATACCTACCGTAATTCTACAAGGTTACGGTACAAAATGTTTGTGTCCAGCACCGCAAATCACCCCTTCTATTAAGTTTCAGCCGAAAAAATCGAAGTTTTCGGGTTCGTGAAAGTACAATTGCGCCGCCCAATCGCCGCTGCGGCATTCGCGGACGAGTTTGGCCGTCATCGCGTAAGCAGTCTAGCTTGGGTAGACAGCTACAGTATCATGCGGGCTAGGTCGCGTCCCCTCATTACCTAGACTGGCAGCAGAGAACTGCTGCCTAACGCCACGCTGCCGTCACCACCGCGGCCACGTTCTTCGTTCTTCGTGTAGTGTTTTTTGTGTTGTAACTAGGAATAAACAGTTTGTTTTTGCTAGGACTGCTATGGTGGGTGCTGCGGGTTCTAACACGGCATCATTTTTGCTTTCTTGTCTGTTGAGGATCTTTTTGGAGGAACCAATCACTTAACTTTGATCTATCGCGTCGTTTTCGAAGAAAAGTATTATAAATAGGATGCAAAGGGAATCCGAGACGCCGCATCGCGAGTAAAATCGCTAACTACCACTGCAGACCACTGCTCACGCATGCGTCGACTCAGGACTAACCGCTTTTGAACCTTTTCTCTGGCGCAACATTTGCGTTGCGACGAAGTATAAACACAGCTATACATACACATGCACACCTGTATATATTATACATATGTACACATGTATACTCGCAGGCTCAATGCTCATCCTCATGTACTTATCACGATTATGATACGTGTTACAAATGTGCTGAGCAACAACTGCAACAAATTCTGAAAATGAAGTTTGTTTCATTTGCTTAGAGACCCTCATCATATACGGTCATTATGATCGACGAAGCTGCAGCTGCCCGCTTCCCCGTTGGCAAACGGTATGTAAGTGGATTGTTTGTCCCGTAGAGGGTAAACTGTGCTAAACCGGCATGTTCGTGCGGCTCACGCCGGAAGCTCAGGCTTTTACGCTGGTTTTGTTCGCCTCGTATTTGAGTGACATTTTCCCAACTACATTTTCCCACGCCAATGTCACAGAGTGCCGTCCAATGACACTTTCTCCATTACTTGGAGCTCATCTGTCTCACGGCTGTTAGCTGGTGCAGTGGCACCTCTCCCACTACTGGGCGCCGCCGCACCTATTGCATTTCAGTCATTTTCTTCACAGCGACGTCACTGCTGTGAAGAAAATGACTGAAAATGCTTAGAACAAAACGTCGCAAGTCTTCATATCTTATCACACAATCCGCGTGGAATAGCGTATTGACAGTTTTACAAAAAATGTTGAGGCTGAATGGTCGCTGCATCAGCGTTGCTGTGAAGTGTTCTCCATTCTTCTGGGCCAAAGCGGACCCGTTTCAGATCACTAGACTCATACCCTGGCTCGGTCCACAGCGGTGAGCAACACCGAACTTATCCTGTATCGGCGGACGCATATCTTGGTGTAATCTTAACTGCTAGGTCAAAATGGATCCGTTTTCCATAGGCTAACCCGTATCCTGGCGTCCTCCACTTCATTGAGCCACAGCAGATCCATCCTATGTCGACAGACCTGTATTCCGGCGTTTTGCTCACTGCTAAGCCAAAGCGAACCAGCATCCCGGCCTCCTTCATTCTTCTGGGCCGAAACGGATCCGTCCTCCATCGGCGGACAAGCATCCTGTCGCTCTCAGCGCTATTGGGCCTTGGCGCTCCTCTCTTCTGTCGGAGCTCCTGTACCATTTGTAGGTTTTGAGAGCAATGGAAAAAGCTTGGGAGATGTTCAAGAAGTTTGATTAAACTGCATGAACTGTCACAGACAATGTCATACAGGGGACGTCAACCACGATCACTATTCCCGTAGCCTGGAGGGCCGCAACACCCACGCGGCGGTGGTGAGACAGCACACGAAATCCACAGCATCCAGCAACGCCACGTAGGTGGCGCCACGTTCCAGGCCGAGGGAATAGTGATCGTGATTGACGTCCCCTGTAACAACGTATGTCGACGCGTTTATTCTTTGTGTGGGTGTACAGTCCTGTAAGTGATAAGCAGATTTCCAGACTGCACATCTTCATCGTGACTTCGGGTGGGGATTCAGAAGGAGAAATCACCACTAGAGAGGGTCGCTCAGATCAGGCCGACATACTACAGCCTCTGTGCTGTGGGATACCACTCGAAGCCCTGCAATGATGGGTGCTCATAAGTCGTAGCGTGGTTATTCTGCTCCGTCTGCTTTACTACTGAAACTTGCGAACACACTAAACAAGCCCACCCCTGTGCTGTGAGACCACCAGTGGAGGTGATTAAATCACTATCCTGTGCATACAGCAGCGCCAGGAGTGTCATAGGATGTGGGTCCCGCTGCGAACGCGCCTGAGTCCCTAGTAATCGGTCAGCCGCCTCACAGTCTGTGCATCAAGATCACCATTGTCTGTGAGTGCCGCCTCGTTATGAAGGAACATATCTGGCGGTCAGCACGTTACGGTGCTTTGTTAAGGAGATATGTTCAAGAGATTCCTAGGTTTGGCGCTAAAATAAAAGCAATCGCTGCGTTCAATCTCGCCAGATCTTGCAAAAAAGTGGTTTTCATCGTAAACAGTTTAGCAAGTTTGCAAGGAATGGCAGAGTTGTCGGGGCTCGAAGTGGAAGGATCTCAGACAATTTTGGGGCAAATCCTGTTTCGAACGAGCGGGGCGCGAGGGTCGGAACGAGCGTGTGGGTGTTTTCGCCCGAGAAGTAGCTGCGTTCAGGCCGCTGTAGAGCCGCTGAAAACGGGCTTGTATTCCTATCCGCCCGAGTACTGTCCGTGTTCAGGCCTCCATGAGCGAGCATACCATCAGGCATTACATTAGGGTGATTGTGCACAAAGACTGTAGATATATGTGTGTAGTGTACTTATGCTGCTTTGTATGTCTCACCATTTTCTGCCTAGTCGTTCCTTAGAGTATCCCCAGACTTCGCCAGTTCAGAATGAATCAAAATGAACCGGCGATATGAGAGATAAGGATCGTGGAAGTGATAAGTATCGATTGCCACGCTACAACGCCATGGATCGCTGCCAAACGGAGCTCATCGCCCATACTCTCGAAGATGTGCTCAGAATGAACTGGCGATGTGAGTAATAGCGTTAATGGAAACGATGCCTATCGATTGCCACGCCCCTTTTATTCTCATCCCTCTTACGTCTGGGGTCTCCTCATTCACTTTATCCACGTGGCGATCGCCACGATTGCCGGCGAAGTCTGGAGATACTCTCAAGCTACATAGTTCATCGAAGCTCGATCCGATCGGATAACAAATGATATTTGTCGATCCGACCGGATCGTATTCCGATGCACTATAAATGTAGCTTTAGCATTGCAACCGTGAGGGACCTACTCAGACAATTTCAGGGGCAAATCCCGTTCCAACTGCAGGCAAATCTCCGACGAAACGTTTGAACGAGGACACATAACGGGCAAACAGCGGGCGAAACCACGCATGTTGCGGGCCAAACGCGCTATCGGGCGAATCGCGGGCCGAACGCAGAATCATTCGGGCTGATGCACGACAGTGGGGGTTCGGCTCGCTATGTGAGGAGTGTCAGGCATCGGCCCGCTTTTCGCGTCCACTGACCACCGACTAATATCTTCAAAAAGCGGCTTGAACGACTACATATTTCGGCTCAATAAGGAACTGGCCCGGAATGGCTCGTAGGTGATGGTAGGAACTTGATAAAGGATGAAGGCAACACCGGTCTGGAAGAGATCAGCAGCGTGAGTGGCATAGTGGATAAAGAAGCGGAATCTCAATCATTCATAAACAATAGTCAGGTTGATTCGAATCCACTCTGTAGAACAAAGCTAGCACTACGAAAACATGGATGGACCTTGCAAACAGCCATCTTTTCATGTTTCTGAAGAGAATTTGCACGTGTGTTTTGATTTCATATTCCTATGGATCACTTTGGATCCACAATGGCTTCGAACCGCGGCTCTTCCGTGCGAGACTGTGTGCAAGCAGTGACCAAGCTGTCAGAGGATGTCACGGTATAGGAGTCCAATTGACAGGTAATTGTGGAGAATGCTGCTTTGGGCGCTGGTTTAGCGGTAGCGTCTGACGGTTTGTGGATTCACGGCGGCCTGAACGCGAACAGTACTCGGGCGGATAGGAATGCATGCCTCGGGTAAACCGGAGTTGGGGGTGGGGGGCCACTTGGTATAAGTCGATAAAATGACCTGTCCTGCACGTTCTGACTTGTTAACTGGCACGTCCTAGGCTGGAATTCATGAAACGCTAACCAAGCAAACCCAGGCTTGCAAACCAACTTTTGCCGTCTGCGCTTCTTACCACTGTGTAGTCAATATGATAACTAATCACGCTAGCCGCCCTTGATTTGCTTGGTTATCGTTTCATGAATCCCAGCCCTGAATGCTCTGACTTGTTAGTACACCTAACCTACATTAGTTACCTAATGTGCAAACAAGTCAGAACGTGTGGGACAGGTCATATTATTGACCAATACCAAGTGCCCTCCCCCCCCCCTCCCCCCAACTCCATTTTACCTCATGCCTCGCTTTCACGGGCCCTACAGCGGCCTGAACGAAGCTACTTCTGGGGCAAAAACACCCAAACGCTCGTTCCGACCTTCGCCCCCGCTCGTTCGGAACGGGATTTGCCCGTGAAGTTGTCTGAGTAGGGGCGCCGCGAGAAGACCTATGTGGGCGTGGCCCGGCACTATATGAGCGGGGCGCCCGCATATAGCAAAGCTCATTTGCGCAGTGCGCTGACGGCGGAAGGTTGCCCACATTGGAAGCATAGAAGGACTCACAAAGGAAGTACAAGAGGCTAACCCCGGGGATCGAAACGAAACATCCATTTCTGGTAACATTGTCTAAGGCGATGTTAATGTATGTATATCATTTTTGCCCAGTGGTCCTGATGCGTGCACGAGAGCGCGTCAAAGACTTTTCGGCGCCATTAATTTTTCACGCGTTCAAGATTTCTAAAAAGGTTTTCCTGACTGAAACTAGGAATACGGGGGTTATTTGAGGTGCTGAATACGAATGTCATATCCATTTTGCACCGTAACGCTATTTTTATACCGTTATCACATGCTACCGTACACCTACCGTAACCTTACAAAGTGGTGTCATGGTACAAAATGGATACGATATTCGTGTTCAGCACTTCAAATAACCCCCGTATGCAAAGTTTTAGTCAAATTTTTTTTCAAGAGTGTGGATCTATGAAGGTTGAATAGTGCCATTTCTTCTACAGGCCATTCACCTCGCACTCGGTATCGCACCGCTTGAACGCATGCGTTCCACGTACTTTCCACATCATTTCCGGGGCCGTTTCAACATGTCAGGTAGCTATAAAGCAGTGGGACCAACATGCTAAAACGTGCGCGACTTGTCGATGTCGAAAGCATCTCTGCGCTCTCCACGTAGGATTTCACCCGTACCGAGTCGTTTCTGAACCGCCTCTAATGCACTATCATGGGAGTGTTGGCTTGGATTCATAGAACTTTGGACGCATAATTCTGCCGTGGTTGCCTGATTAGCTGTCCTATGAACCATCGAACGTTTGCAGATGCATTTTTGAATAACCCGGTTTTGTCTGGTTACGCGATCACGAGTCCTAGCCGCAAGTTTGGCAGCCGCTGTTAGGTGGTCGAGTGGGTAACGCATCGGACGAAGTTCCTGCAGTAGTTCATGCAGTGGTGCACGTATCGTATCTGATGTGTTCTAATCAGTACAAATACTCGAAACAAATTTAAAAGTCTAAAATTCAAAAATGCAAAAAGTCGCTGCGCCGGCAGAATCCAAACCACCGATCGCCTGCTTTATAGCCTGAAGCGCTATCCACTCGGCCACCTCGCCACAGATGGTATGTCTTCCTCATCCCCTCATAATCAAACGAAACCAAGTGATTCAAAAACGGGTGTTTAAGCACTCTATGGTCCGAGGAAAGGTAATCAAGGTAATCACAGTTGTTATGAGTGGTCAGTTTCATAAAATACAGCTCTACAAGGAGTTCTATGGCAGTGCAATATAGAAGTTTCTGGCGCGCTCCCTGATCGCATCATGACCATTGGGCAAAAGTGATATGTATACATCAACACCATCTAAGACAGTGCTTCTATAATTGGATGTTTCGTTTCGATCCCCGAGGTTAGCCTCGTGCACTTCATTTGTTAGAGGAAGTAACGGTTGACCACTGTCACTTTAGTAGTGTGCAGTGCTGCGTTACAGTGATCAAGCTCCCGATCTTGCGGTCCCGCAAGCCGACGGAAGCCTGGTGAAGCGAGCCCTGGGGGCTAGTAGTTTGGGGAAACTCTAAAACAGTAAGTTAACCCTTGCTTCTAGCGCATCCCAGATCTAGCTGGCGGCCGCGCCCCAGTCCTAAAACCCCAACCTAAGGTCCTCTCACGGGGTTCACTAGTTACTTTTATTAGCAAGGATTTGTACACATAATTGTGTACGTTGTATATAGGTTGTATACATATTGCATAGTCTTAGATTTAGTTAGCATTACCCTATTGTATTTTTTCGTGAAGAGCATTAATGAATTTTATTAAACTACCCGCATATTGCTTGTGGTTAAACGGTCGTAAGACCATGAGTATCCAGCATCCCCTTTTTCCTTTTCCCTCAATTACTCGCATCCGTGTTATCACGTGGGTTGTTAAAAGAAACCCCGGGTTCTTAGCATCCTTAATTCTATAATACTTCAGGGCCAGTGGCACAGGACCGCTTAGTTCTATAGGTGTCTGCAAAACGAACAAGTCACATCCGCCATAAGTATTTCAGGAAGATGGTGTGGCGTTCGGGTCACGCACGCAGAGGCACTAGAGACCCGGAAACCGGGACCAAAATTGGCCGATCTCAGCCTGGCAAAGGGGTAATCCCAGGCGCCGGAGCCCATCGGCCTCGGACAGGCGAATGTCCGTGCGAATGTCCTCCAGGGGAATATCCCCTTAGAATAGTGGGCTTCAAGCCCATAACATCAACCAACAACCAACATGTGGTGGTACGTCGCTTCCGCCACCACAAACACCATAACGGTGCCCATCAGGGCTCTGCGTTACTAACGTAACGAATTAACGCATCAACGCGTAACGGCCGTTTTGGCCTGACGTAACGAATTAACGAAAAACCCCAAAAATCCGTTAGAATCTATTTCGTTAACAGACCATCTGAAATGCGGACTTTCCTTGCTCTACTGAACCTTCTCGTAATATGCAGCAGATTATACGCATAATCACGACAATTGTAAATTTTTTTGTTAATTCCTTTTTTTCGTTTTTTTTTGTTTTTTTTTGTTTCAGTTCTCTTCAGAGTTCTCAGATCAAGAGAAACTCATGTTTTGTTGAAAGCATATAAGGTCTACACTCGGCCTATACTTGAGAGTGGTACCACCATCTTTAATCCTTATAGAAAGAAAGATATTCAAGCACTCGAAGGTGTTCAAAATAATTTTACTAGAAAACTCATGCTCAGAGTGCATAAACTGCCCTACTCCGAAATTCCACCTGGAGTTGAACGAAATAAAATCCTCGGCCTAAAATCACTAGGATGGAGAAGAAAGCGAAATGACTTATTACTTTCGTACAAATTACTAGAAAGATTAGTCAGGCTTGATCCCAATGAGTTTTTCACTATTATTGATTCAAAAACGAGAGGAACTCCACTCAGGCTTTCGACCGCCACGGCTAAAACTCAGATCAGATCGAAATTTTTTACGAATAGAGTTTGTTCTGATTTCAACAAACTATTGCGTACTAATGTATTTCCTGAGAAGTACTCTCTTTTCAGGAAAAGACTGAATAAGTTTATTTGATTTCTTGTAGTTTGACTGTTTGTGACTCGTCATTGCATGTACTTGTACATGTCCGATAAATAAATAAATAAATGATAATTCTACAGCTTATTTGCTTGTAATATCAGCCAGGGAACTCGATTATTTGTTACAGCTTACGAAACTTATCAGAATATTCACAAATTCGTCTTCTAACGAATTAACGGATTAACGCATTAACGCGTAACGGTCATTTTTGGCCTAACGTAACAAATTAACGGATCAACGAATTCTAAAAGTTTTGTAATGCACAGCCCTGGTGCATATGTCCACTTAGACTGACAAAACACCTATCCATTTCACGCTACAACTCAACCTGTTGGGACGCTGGCTCATATCTAATCTCTTTATATTTCGAGAATACTGATATCTACGACGGTGCAACTTTCGTCGAATTGTTAGAACAACTGCTAAGTATCCAAAACATTCGAAATTTCAGACATGAAAATTTCCGTGAGTGCTCCTCTTGAAGGCAGTGTCCAGGCAAAAATTTCGACACTCTACTGTTACTCTACTCGACAAGCTGACTGCAACTGTATACTTTTTACCCGCAAAAACCTTGGAATTTGTGGTTTTTAAAGGGTTGAAAGTTACGATGTGGACGAGTTGTCCTGTGCAAAATGAAAAGGAGGCAATAAGGCTTCTCAATCTCTCGAACTTTTGAACAAACCAGCTAATTATTGCTACAGATGACCGTCAGGAACATTTGCTTGATTGTTTTTTGCTTTTTTCCATTAGTATTTCTACTAGTAATGTTTTTTGCTTTTTTCCATTAGTATTTCTACTAGTAACCATTCTTTTCTGGAAATTAGGTGGAAATTTTGGATTGATATTGATTAAAAACATGTCAAATTTAACGATGCGTGTTCAACAAGTTAGCACATGTTGGTGTAAATTCCATCCGCAGCATAAGAGGATAGAGAGGGACCAGACTGTTATACAGTAAAACATGTCTTTACAATCTTAGGCATGACTTAGCATGTTTTCACGAAATCTCCGAAGGGGCGGAGCGGGCACTGGATCGGCTTTGGGTACCAATAGTGAAGATTCTGCCTGGACACTGCCTTTAAAGGGCGGAGTAAGGATTTGGACACACCAATCGCAGAACCATACCACGCCCAGTTTTCCCTCACAATGATAAAAATGCGGGTTTTAAATGGGTCTTGAAACATTTTTTGAGTACCAATGAAATCAGGTCGAGCTGGTCCAGAATCTGTTAGGGTGGTAAGAAAGTCTTGAGCCGTTTGAGACTGTTTTTCTGCTTTATTTTATTACTCAGCGTATAGTGGGATTTGCTCAACAATATAATAGCCATGGTTAGTCCCTGCATTGTCCCACCCAATGGGCAGGTCCGCGGTCTCCTTCTCCCAGAGCAGGAGAAGCTGGGAGCCAAAGAAATCGCTGACCGTTCTTTCAACATCGTCAACTTTGGCGAACTTTTTCTTAACTTAGAATGCTTTGAAGGAGCAAAATAAGTGTTATTTAGAAGGGGCAACATAAGAAGAATAGGGTGGGTGGGAAACCGCTACCCATCCCAGCTCCTCCAGTTTTTCACTGGACTCTAGCTAAATTGGGTCCAGCGTCATCATTGCATAGGTGTACAAGAAACTCGTCTCGGCCGTTTTTCTCGAACAGCATTCACGACGGTCTGGAGCTGATTGGCGTAAGTGTTATCGGTGACTCTGTGTGTTTACGGGAGCAGCTCGTCATACAACATTCCTAGCGAATTCCAGAAGTAGCAAAGGAAACACTCGTTTGGGTGGGGTGCGCTTTGGCGGATCTTCTCCCCGACAGAGAAACATGGCATGATGCGTTTTAGAATTGTGGAGAACCCAACTCTCATATTCAGTGATCAGGTCTTCCGGAAACTCCTTTTGACGAGGACAGAGCAGGAAAAACTGATTGTGGCTCGGAGGACCTCTTGTGGTCTTGACGTAATTAAAATCAGGGAAGGCAATTCGGCTATAAATGCCTACTGTGGAGAAGCCCTGGGGTTGCTCCACAACTTCCCCACAGTAGATCATGGGTACCTATCAATAATCAAAAGTTTTGAAACTTTCAAAAAAAATCGGCACAAGATTTTCTTACCACCCTAAAACTAGTAGCTCAAGCACGAAGATGAGATGGGACACTGGCTTCAAAGGCAGCGCTTACGTAAACTCACTTTCGAGGCGGACCATTTACCATGTAATTGGTTTACTGTGCTAGAGCTGTGAATAGGATCATTGCTCAGGATTTAACAGGGTCACTCAAAATACCTGCAGTTAGTACATTTTAACAAATACGCATAAAGTAGTACAAGCAACAAACAGTTAAATTCCAGCTTCGGGCAATGGGTAATAGTAAAAAAGATTGACGAGGGCGGTTTCGGCCAAGTATACAAAGTAGGCAAGGTTTTATTGGTCTGGATAAAGGCTGAGCAAACAGTTTTCGAAAAATACTTATACAGGTTGAAAATATCGCCACAAAGAAAGTAGCAGCTCTGAAAGCAGAATCAAATGACATTGAAGGTGGATCAGCACTGAAACTCGAGGTTCGTTGTGTGTCCTTTATCTGAAGCGCTTATTGATGCCTAATAACGATGAACTGCAACCATTTTTAGATGACAGTCATGCGAACAATCACCGCAGACGGTGAAAAACCGCACGTTCCTATGGTGTTTCATGCTGCAAAGCATAAACGATTTTGTTATATGATAATGACATTATTAGGAGAAAACCTCAAGGAACTTAAGGTAGCTTTAAATGATAGCTGATCAAAAAGCGTTCTAAATTGCATTCACTTGCAGTTAAATTGTCGGAAGGAGTACATGACAGCAAAGACATGGACTCGGTTAGCCATACAATGTCTATATAGGTGATGACTCTTCTATGAACACTAGAATACAGTTTCACCATGCATCCTCATGCAAAATTATAATAGAATGTGAATGAAGACAAGTTGGTAATGGAGCGAAGGAGGTTACCGTCAACTTTTCCTTCACATATTCACGCGCAGTACCAAAACGGGTGATTGGGCGTGTGGAGTTGTATCTGGAAAGAGCAGTGCGGCCAACGCCCAGCGAGTTCTCTGACCAACCCATCCATCAAGCCAGTCATGGAGGCAGACCGCATTCCATGTACAAACTCCGTCACAGCAAAAGCCTTACAAGGATCACACACGGGAATCTTCGTGTATGAGATGGGTCGCCGTATTTCAGGATTTCGAAAAAGGTAGAGCTCATGTTCGATGAGGAAACATTGGGTTGAGGAATAAGCTGGTCTGGTTTTCTCTTACACCTTTTTCAACGGTGATTTGAACTTCGTTTGATTGCCTGTCATGGACTATTTCTTTGCCTTCGTTTTGCTCTTCACCACTATTATCACGTTTCAATACAATTCTCATTGCACATTGTTTTCTATAACATAGAATGGAACCTTAAAGGCAGTGTCTCAGCTCAGGTTCGATTTCGAGCATTGGGTATGAGAAGAATCTAGGGGGGAGGGGGGGGGGGGTGCTGATTACAATGAAAAAAAAAACCCTTTTTCAACGGTTTCATATTGGAGCAAACGTCAGGCCGCCGCGTTGAAGTGTGCTCCTGCGTATTTCTACCCTTTCGATACGTTCCCGGCTATCCATTAATCACATCTGGGTTCCACCGCGATCCAGCTCGATGTAGAGCCCATTCAACCAGTGGTCGGTACTGGTAGAGAAACCTTGAACTGAGAAGTGGCCGTTTTCAATCAATATCGTGTTTTTTACCGCAGTACAAAGGACTTGAAGACAAGTATCTGAAAGAAGAAGCTCATTAGTTTGTCATTCCTGAACTTTCTTGAATTGTATCCGTCTCTCTACAGATTTGTTTATTGTAGATTCAAGAGCTTTTCGCATTATGTCCATGCTTTTTTTACTGTGATTTGTCACTCAGCGTGGTATTCCCACGTACAAATAAATAAATATCAAGTATGCTTGATAGTGCACAACGGCACAGCCTACCTTCAGTCTGTGAATGCACCTGTACCGACTCTTTTCTGAACCGCCCATTGATCCCACAATGCATGGCTGTGTAATCACTTACCTGCTTTTGAGAGTTCTTACACTGTCTGTACATGTTCATGCTTTTTTTACTGTGAGTTGTCGCTCAGCGTGGTATTCCACGTACAAATAAATAAATATCAAGTATTTGAGTCATTTGAGAATTTGTGTGCTAAAGGGGGGGGGGGGTGTCGTATTTTTGGCGGTTAAAGGGGGAGGGGTCTACTTTTTATCACCACGCTTTATCATCATATCATCATGTTTCCAGAGAGATTCATGACTTTGAGTTTGACGTCGATAGTTGGGCGGCTGAAGTACAATAGTACCGAATTCGAGGATGTTACACAGTTGCATGCACGAGAGGTCGAATGCAAGGAGCCGCATGCTGGCGTGGAGTGGCATGGAGTGGCGCCGATCGATAGCGGCGCGCCGCCGTGTGGACACCGGGTCAAGCGTGATGGTGATAAAAAGTCGACCCCCATACGACCCCCCCCCCCCCCCTTTAGCACAGAAATGAGATGAGAAATGAGGAGCGAAAATGCAGACACTAGAATAATACTAAAAAGCAGCCAACTATGGAAACAAATTTAGACAAAAACAAGAAAAACAGACAGTGTAAGAACTCTCAAAAGCAGGTAAGTGATTACACAGCCATGCATTGTGGGATCAATGTGCGGTTCAGAAAAGAGTCGGTACTGGTTCATTCACAGACTGAAGGTAGGCTGTGCCGTTGTGCACTATCAAGCATACTTGATATTTATTTATTTGTAAGTGGGAATACCACGCTGAGTGACAAATCACAGTAAAAAAAAGCGTTAACATAATGCGAAACGCTCTTGAATCTACAATAAACAAATCTGTAGAGAAACGGATACAATTCAAGAAGGTTCATGAATGAAAAACTAATAAGCTGCTTCTTTCAAAAACTTGTCTTTTGTACTGCGATAGGGAACATGATACTGATTGAAAACGGTCACTTATCAGTTCATGCTCTCTCTACCAGTACCGACCACCGGTTGAATGAACTCTATTTCGAGCTGGAACCCAGATGTGATTAATGGATAACCGGGAACGTAACGAAAATGTATAAGTATGCAGGCGCATTTCAACGCGTGTTTGGACTTCAAATCTAAACGTTATAGCAGCAATAGGAGTAGCCACTGTGTACACCGTCAAGGGTTCGATCCCTTCCCTATCCAGAATTACTGCAAAAGGTTGAAATGTGCGCGTGTGGCGAATATCACTCTAAAAGCGTGAGTTCAGACTTATTCAAGCGATTTGCTTCAAATTTGGCACGAAAAATATATGATATATACGATATACTACACCATCTATAGGGAACTCCAAACGGTCGCAGACAGGGGCGGGACCTCGGCGCCGCTTGGGCAGAGACACGAGCGCTCTGGAGAGCAGAGAAACCAGAGCCATATGGTGAGCGCTCGTGCCTCTGCCCAAGCGAGCGGCGCCGAGGTCCCGCCCCTGTCTGCGACCGTTTGGAGTCCCCTGTACATAGTCATCTACATAGTCTAGGGTTCGATCCCCTCCGAGGCTAAAATATTCGCACGACGTAAAATAACGTGCGCTTGTAGTGTGCTCGAGATAATCGAATGTAGTGCACGAAATGACTTTTGATCGGGTTGCAGGACTGAGTAGGACTGGCAGTACGAGAGTATAAAAATTTTAATCTAAAATTTTGGCTTGCTAGAAGGGATGGTTGGAGATGGACCTTGAGCTGAATCAGGACCTCAACTGTTTTTCTTAAGCAGGATGTTACAACTCTCTGTCTATGAATAGCAGGAGATCTAGCCCGTTGAGTTCCGACTTTTCTCATTTCAAATAATAGGTTTGCGCTTTTAGGATATACGGCTCGTTCTTCCGCATTTGCTTCCGTAGCGATTCAATTCCGTCCATAAAAACATGTAAGAAAGGTCATTTTTGTCGATGGAACCTCACCTCCGTAATTCTCGTGCTGAATCTTTTCTCTTGAACCTGGAGATCTCAAACTTGGGGGTAAAGTACAGTTTGTGGGATCCATAGAAGGATTTTTTGTCGGCTCGCAGAACTAGGAAGGACTGCCAGTACAAAAGTGCGAGAATTTTCACCTAAAATTTTGGCTCGACCAGAGGTATGGTTACAGTCGGACGCGAATAGCAGAAAATCTGGCCCATTGAGGTACAGGTTTTCTTTCAGATTTAAATAGCTGAAGGTTTGCGTTTTCAGGCCATACAGCTCCTTTTTTCACAGCGGCCTCCACCGCGGATTACATGAGATTCGTTCCCCACCTGCATTGCGGCGGCCGCGAGGGGATAGAGCATAGACAGGGGGGGGGGGGGGGGTGGAGGCAGTACAGGGACCCGTGATCAATGGGGGACGCAGAGAGCGAGAGGACTCGCGGTGCGCGGCGGGCCCTGGTCGTGGTTGGGGAACGTATCTCGTGCAACCCCACCGCGATTCAACTCCGTCGATAAGAACATGTGAAAAAAAAAACCATTTTTATCGACGAAACCTCATGTCCGTAATTCCCGTGCTGATCCTGGTCTTTCCTTGATGCTCGAGAGCTGAAACTCGGAGGCAAAGCACAGTTGGATGGGTTCCATAGAATGCTCTTTATCGGCTCGCAGGACTGGGAAGGACTGCCAGTACAAACGTACAAAAATTTTTACCTGAGATTTCGGCCTGCTCGGAGGCGTGGTTGTAGTTGGGCATGAATAGCAGAAGACTTTTCCAATTGGAGTGCCGATTTTCTCATAGTTTTAATCAGCCGAAAGTTTGCGCACTCAGGCAGTATGATTCATTTTTCTTCAGTTGTCTTCCTTCCTGCCTCGATCTAGTCGATAAGAAGAAGTAAAAAAGGCCATTTTTATCGACTGAATATCACATCCGTAATTTCTATGCTAAATCTTTCCTATTGGAGCTGGAGAGCTGAAACTCGGAAGCGAAGCAGAGCTGGGTAGGATCCATAGTAAGACGTTTTGTTGGCTTCCAGGGATGAGCAGGACTGGCAGTACATATGGACAAAAATGACCGTCCGAAATTCAGTCTGGCATGGTGGTCTAGCGGTAGTACTACCGAAATTAGTACCCGAATTCTCCACCACAACCACGATCCCTCCCCTCTACGACCTCCCTCCCTTTCATCCACTTAGACTGCCAGCAGAGTTCCAGACGCGCGGGCGGCGTGGGCGGGTGGAAGGTAGATTTGATGAATATCGATCAGCCGCTAAGGCGGCTGAGAGCCGTTACTTTGAGCGGCGCTCAGACGCTACCTCTAGCGAGGGAGCGCCGCCCGAGCGGCGCTCAGACGCTAAAGGGCGCGTCTGCCAGACGCGGACGCCCAAATCGGTGGGAAACTGGATTTTCACGAACATAGGGGTTATTTCTTTTGATTGGCGCCGGCGCCGAAAAGTGGGGAAACGCCTGGGGACGGGTCCAACGATGTGATAAGGGTGATAAGGGTGCGCCGGCGCCGAAAAGTGGGGAAACGCCTGGGGATGGGTCCACCGTTGTGATAAGGGTGCGCCGGCGCCCAAACTGGGGGGAGATGGGTCCATCGTTGTGATAAGGGTGCGCCGGCGCACATACCCGGGGTGAGACGGAGGATAGAAAGACACATTGTACACCTACTGTAGAGTGCTATCGTTTGACAGCGGTGGACCCGACTCCGCCACTTCTGGGCGCCAGCGCACCCTTATCACAGCGGTGGACCCGTCCCTGCCACTTCTGGGCGCCGACGCACCCTTATCACAGCAGTGGACCCGTTTCCCCCCCCCCCCCCTTCTGAACGCCGGCGCACCCTTATGATAAGCTTGTCCCATGAACTCAGACATTCGTGCGCGAGTCCCGCCCGAGGATCCGCCCCTTTTTCGCTTTCGGGACAAAATGTGGTCTAAGGGCGGGAGACATCATTTTGGGTTTGTCGGGGGATTATCCCGAGAAAACCGTAAAGTTGCAATCGTCACGTCACACCGTGTTTCAACACGTGGTGACAGGTAGCGGCCCTGTTTGGACGGGTCAACCACATGATCAATAAACGACGCCACGGACAATTGAGTGGCTCGCATGGTACCCTAGGCATATCCACTACTTTAGGAGCTCCTGTGCATTGTTGTACTGTTATTCCCAATTTCTGTACCATTTTCCTCTATTTCTTCTGGTATGCATGTGTTCGATTTTCGATTCCACCAATAGCGTTCGACTTCCGCCGAACGATTCGATTTTCGATTCCACCAATAGCGTTCGACTTCCGCCGAACAATTCGTTTTAGTTTTAGCAATTCCATTCAGGCAGTTCGATTTTTTCCGCTGTCGCCGCTTGATTGGGACACTGCCATTAAGGTATCACCAGATATGATTTCTTCGCAAAAACTAACCCCTATATATCCTTAGGTTCTACTTATTCAGGCTGGGAGCATGCTGGGACATCAATGTACCGCACCGAGGAGAAAAAGGAGTCTAGCCGACATATGCGGTCGGTTTGAACTTCATTCACCTTTGCCGCTGCTTGCAACTCAACCATGATCATATTTTCAGAGACCCTTCCACCTGTTCCCTCTTAATTGAAGAGGTCAAGGACAAGAAGTGAGCAACCAGCGAGGACGGAATGAGACCAGACTGAATCCTGTTTATTTTCAGAAGCGCAAGTTCGTCATGCAGGACATCTGATAGTGTCACGATCATGTCCGACGGCTAGGCCTGTAAGGAAAGGTTACCCCTTTCTTGTACCTCGGTTAATCTCTTCTGTATTAGTTGTTTTGTTGGTACTAACTCTATGATTGCTTTAGTTCTTGATGATTGTTGATCTCCTCTATAATGTGCACCACCCTGAGGTTTTTAGGTGGATCCTTCTATAGGTCATTCAGAAAGGAGATAGTACTGGTATATTCACGGACTGAAACTAAAGGGTGTGGTTGTGCACAACTGAGCATGCTTGATATTGATTGAAAATGGCTGCGTATCAGTCCATGATCTTTACACCAGTATTCACTGCCGGTTGAATGAACTGTACTATCCCACGTTTCGGTACTTTCGCCGTCTTGGCCCGCAACGGGGTTTAACTTAGCCTAAAGTCTACCACTACATCACCTAGTACCGATCCCCCATATCACTCAAAGTAGCGAACACAGAAATACCACTAATCCACGGCTAATCCCACCGAAAGCGAACACTGCACACGTCTGCCAAAAAAAAAAACGAACGAGACGCTACTGTCATGTACATGCTTGCGGGCTAGACTTTAGGCTATTCAAGTTCAACCCCGTTCCAGGCCAAGACGAGAAGAGTGCCAAAACGTAAGACAGTGGAGGGTTCCATCTGAAAACCTCGAGGGGGTGCACATTATAGAGATCTAGGCCTCAGCTGTGGTGTTTTCATTGGCACCTTCCTGCTATTGCGTTCGGCATGTTTCTGTTATTTTGTTGATGATCATTGTTATTTTGTTGAGGATGTATTTGATGTGTTCTGGTTTCTTTCGCCTTTGTGCCATGCACTGGTTATCAACTTATATAATAAATGTTATCTCCAGTGACGTTTTGAAGCTATTGCGGTCGTAGGTTTATCAACGGCTTCGGGACAAAATGGGGTCTCCCGAGCCCACCACGGTGACGTCATCGTAGAGACAAAATGCGGTCTCCCGAACCTGCGGCGATGACGTCATCACTGGGACAAAATGCGGTGTCCCGTCCGAGTATGCGGGACAAACTCCTGATGTCGCGGGACAAAAACTTGCGGTTTTGGTTGTCTCCCGCCCGCTCCCGGGCGGAACACCTCACTTTGTGGGCGGGACTCGCGCACGAATGTCTGAGAAGGCGGCTCTCAGACGCTTGGGGCGGCTCTCAGACGCTACCTCCGCGCCGCCCACGCGTCTGGAACTCTGCGAGCAGCCTTACCATACGACCCGCCGTTGGTAATTTATCAACACACGCTTGACCCTGATACCTGCACCATTGTAATCAGCACCTCCTCTAGATTCTTCTCATAACAAATGCTCGAAATCGAACCTGAGCTGAAACACTGCCTCTAACACATTCGCGACAACGCAGATTTTCCGCTTAGGGCCACTTTGGACCAAAGCGAGTTTTCGCTTGTTTCTCACCAGAATTGCGGTAATTAGGGCATATTTGACATGCTGATCGCAAATATGCGATCTATTTCACTTGGTAGAACACTTCTGTAGAGCTACTGTTTGTATACTGTAGAAACTGTAGAAGGACATTTTTTCCCTCAGAATTCAATCAAAATTTGCACAAGACGGTTATTTTACATGCCGATTTGGAATATGATATCGATTTTCTACGGTATCGCATTGCTGTGGGGTTACTGCAGTCATAATGTTGTATGAACTGTAGGAGAGGCTTTGCATCGGAATTTAGCTGAGGCTGGGGTTATTTTACATTCCGATCCCGAATATGGCATCTATCTCAAATATGGATCTCAAATTCGTGTTCTGCATGTCAATAACCCCAACTTGCCGAAACTTCACCGAATTTGGCGAACAAACTGCATCTACAGTATGCCTACAGTAACCCTACAGTACTGCGCTACGGTACAAAATGAATGTAGAATTCGTGCTTAGCATGTCAAATAACCTTACTCACCAAAGTTTCACTGAGTTTCGTCACTAAACTGCACCTACAGTGCACCTACAGTAACCATACAGTAACACTACAGTAGCATTACAATATTGCTCTACGGTGCAAGATGAATAACGTATTTGTGTTCAGCACGTCAAGTAACCCCAAAATTCAAATTTGCAGTAGATGATGTGAGGAAACACATCAACAGTATCTACAGTATGGCTACAGTAACCCTACAGTATCGCAGTTACGGTACGAAATGGATACCATTTCCGTGTTCAGCGGGTAGAATTACCCCTACAGCCAGAATTTGGGGAAGTTCTACCTAAGAAAAGGGGTTAAAACGGATACGACCCACCGGTGGGTCGTATTGTCCTCTACGTAACTTCCCGTACGACCCACCGGTGGGTCGTATTGTCCGTTATGTGTTAAGAGTCGACAAGGGTGCGCACCCTCATCAGCGACTACTGCTCGACTTCAATCGTGGATCAAATGTGGCTCAAGCGGCTAGGGATAATCAATTGCGTCTATAGAGGAACATTTAGTGCTGAAAGGGCAGCACAGAGGTGGTGTGCCTGCTTTGAACAGGGAACTTTGAGCCTTGATCTTGCCTATCGTTCAAGAGAACAAATTCGTGGGCTGAGATTGACGCAGACCTTTAACAATATGTAAGTTTAACTAACGCATTCTGTGCAAAACGTTGAAATGCTCTAGATGACGTGATCTCTCACATAAAGTACAATGTCCGCACAACCTTGTCAAGAATGAACGTTCAGAATGCAGATTTGCATCTTTTTCGTTCCAGAGCTATACCATTCTTTTCGTTCCAGAGCTATACTCACCACATTGAATTGATCTATGGAACAAACCCGGTGAACGGCCGGGACACACACACACACACACATACACACATACACATACACACACGTACACATACACACATATACACATACATATACACACATACACACATGCACACCTACACACATACACACATACGCACACATACAGTGGACGTCAATGGCGGTGGCCCATCCACGGCCTCCAAAGAGACGCCGCGCAACCGCGCCGCGCGCGCCATAACCGATGTCTTCTGCTGCTTTTATGCTATTTCTAGCAGCTTTCCTCCATGTTCCAAGGATTTTCGACCGAATCGGGAAGAAAGGTCCCTAGGAACACCCACTCCAGCGGCAGATGACAACGATTCCTGTGCATGGGCGCGGTTGCGTGCCGTCCATCTCGAGGCCGCGAATGGGCCACCGTCATTGACATCCACTGTACACACATACACACATACGTATACACATACACATACACACATGAACTACCAATCGAGAAAAAAAAAGATAATACACAATCTATCTCTACTTTTAGCGTAAAACTCGTACATGACTACGGCTTTGTACACCGAGATATCAAGCCAAACAATTTTGTGATGGGTTATCGGGAAGACTACGAACGAGCGCGACTCGTCCACATTCTTGATTTTGGCCTTTCCAGATCATATGCAATCCAGTCGGTGAGCGGATTTCGACATGAATCGCTTTTCCATACGTGTGATCGTATGATCGCAAATACAGATCTTTCACAAGAATTTTGTTTCATAAATATATATATTATTTATGTATAATTTTGTTTTGCTTTATACCACAATCGCATATATATATA